>JAPYXV010000564.1:229-11553 GCA_028533065.1 Trachops cirrhosus | reverse complement strand
TTTCAGGCTACCTGGAAACATGTTCTCCATGCCTGTCTTACCAGTGTTTGTTTACCTGTATTGTTTTGGAATAACTTTTCCAGGAGGCATAAATGAGTGGGCTTCATCATTGGACAGGGTGCACAGAAAGGACACCATGAAAACTGATCACCTTAGTAAAGAATCACATAGTTATTTTACCTAAGATGATCTCACACAGCAGCCTAGGAAATGGAATGAGCAAGAGAGTGTAATGTCATAATTTCTTCTCTCTGCCTCAACACTTAAAGATCAATCATTTATACATATATATTAATCATTACTTGGTTTATTTACATAATAATTATCAGAAGGCATAACACATAATCACACTGCCCTACTACCCTACCATTCCTCTTCATTTTGACTTGTCCACCTGTAGGAACCTGGTTTATTTTTCTTATCCCTTTACCACAGCCCTGTGACATTTGTGAATGACTCTGAGTCTCATCAGAATCTGTATCTCTCTGTCCCAACATCCTACCCCATCATTTGTTCCCTGAAGTAAACTCTGGAATTTAGATAAGCTGCATTTTTAAAAAAACTACTATTTCTTATGAAGCTGGAAGAAGAGCAGCTTTCTTATGGAATGACAGATAACTTATAAAGATAAAATACCAGTTTGCAGGAGAAAGGAAAAAGAGAATGGAAATAGCTTCTAGAAAACCATTTTTGCATTATGTTTTGTTCTTCTGTCACTGGTAAATATATTTAATTCCCTAAACATTAAAAAAGCAATTTAAAATATTACATCCCCAATAATAAAGGAATATAACTTTTTAGGAAGAAGTTATAAACCCTTGGTTATATGAATTAGATTTTAGTAAGAAATCATGTATTTTAATTAGTATGAAATAACAGATTTAAAGCAGAAAATGAATATAAGAAATACAAAGATAAATGTCTGTATGTACAAGCCAGACACACAAAAACTCATAGACACACACAACAGTATGGTGATTAACAGAGAAAAAGGGGTGGAGGATAGTAAAAGGTAGAGGGGGTAGAGAATATGGTTACAGAAGGAGATTTGACTGGGTGGTGGGCACACAATGAAATGTACAGATCATGTATAATGGAATTCTGCACTTGAAACCTGTATGATCTTACTAATATCACACAAATTTAATAAAGATAAAAATATACAGATGTAGTAGTTAATTTTAGTGATATCATTAATGCATTTTTGTCATCCCATGCTGAATTCAGTAAAAATAAAGCTAAAGTCTTGGAGCTTTTAGAAGATTATGTTTCTTTGTGTGTGTGTGAGTGACTTGGCTTTCTATTCACCAATCAGTTCCATCATCTATTCTGCACCTAAACCACTAGCCTTTGTGCCCTGGGAAGAGAAGGTCATTCCACTTGAGATATTTGACAACCTTTGAAGAATGATAAAGGTCTTTGTGCAGCATGCTTATGTTTAATACATCATAATTTTCAAAGACACACTTTCTCCCATCTCTACTCCTATATTTATGATCTTCTTTGAGTCCCTTTGTCCTTAAACAAGACAGTGTTGACAATAAGTCCCGATGTGAAAAACTCCCTAGTTACATGGTAAGATTTTCATTCCCTTCCAAGTCTGATGCACCAGTAATGTTTCCATTTTGAAACAATTTCAGGCTTTGAGAAAGTTAGCACAATATTAAGACACTGCTAATAGAAGTTTAATATGGTGCAGCTGTTTTGGAAATATTTGGCAGTGACTCAAAAAATTAAAGTTCTCACATGATTGAGCACTTTCACTTGAGGTATATACCTAAAAGAATTGAAAATGGGTACTTACACATATATACACATGTTCACAGCAGCACTGTTCTTATTCATAATAGCCCAAAGTGAAAACAACCCAAATGCCTATCAGCTGATGACTGGATAAACAAAATTAGTATATCCATACAGTGGAATATTATGCAGCCACAAAAAGGAATAAAGTACTGATAACATGCTATAACTTGGATGAATCTTGAAAAATTACAGTTAAGTGAAAGAAGCCAGACACAACAGGCCACATGTTATATAATCAGTTTGTATGAACTATGCACAAAAGGCAAGTCTAGAGACCTGGATGAATGGTTGCCAGGGGCTATGGGAAGGGGTGTGGAGAGTGACTGCTGATAGGTATAGGGTTTCTCTTTGAGGTAATGAAAATGTTCTGGGATACTCTGGTGATGGTTTCACAACCTTGTGAGTATACTAAAGACCACTGAATTGTACAAATTAATAGGGTGAATTTTATGGTATATGAATTACATATCAAAAGTAGTATGGAGTACTCACATGGTGTTAATTCCTCAGGTGTTACCTTATGAAACATCACTACAAAAATTAGGACTGATATGATACTGTAATCGACACCTTACTCAGATCTCACTACTTGTCTCACTATTGTCTTATTTCTGGTTCAAGTTCCAATCTAAAAACCCATGTCTCTAGTCTCTAACCCAGAATAGCTCCTCAGCCTCCCTTTGTCTTTTTTGAATTTGACACTTTTGAGGAGTACAAGCCAGTTATTTTGTAGAATGTCCTTACTTTGGATTTCTCTAATGGTTCTGCTTAAATTTGGGTTACACTTGGGTTGATAAAAACAGTATACAAGTGGTACATACTTCATAATTTATCATATCAGGAGGCACTTTGTCCTACTACTAGTGAGGATAACTTTGATCATTTGGTTAAATGGGTGTCTCAAGTTGGCTGTTTATATTTTTTCTCTATTAAAAATTTTTTATCACCACCCTTTACTCCCAGTTTTCTTTATTCCCAATCCAAAATTACCTGTTTATTATAGGTCATTTAATTTTTATATGTTCTTGAAAAATATATCTTGTTTTTGATACTCAGTATTTTTTAATTCACATAATTGGTATTGTGCTGTAACTCCACTCTATCTCATTTTTAAATTGTTTTTAAAATGTTTTCTTTAGTTTTAGAGAGAGGGGGAGGGTGGGAGAAAGAGGGAAAGAAACATCAATGTGTGGTTGCCTCTCATGCGCACCCTACTGGAGACCTGGCCTGCAGCCCAGGTATGTGCTTTGACCGGGAATCAAACCAGGGACCTCTTGGTTCACAGGCCAGTGCTCAATCCACTGAGCCACTCCAGGCAGGGCCTATCTCATTTTTTTCAAATTAAGCAATATGTGTTTAAGATTATTTCATGTTGATGTCTAATTTTCTGCTTCTAATTATGATAGTACTCCATGGAGTTCAACCACATTTCATCTATGCCATTTCCAGTGATGAATCCCAAATGAGAACCAATCCTAGCCAGAATAAATACTATTCTAGTAAAACATTCTAATACACATCTCCTTCTGGATCTGTGTAAGAAATTACTTTGAATATATAGTGAGGAGTGGAGTTGGTGGGTTGTAGGATACACACACACACACACACACACACACACACACACACACAACATACCAGTTAGAATGTCCTAATCAAAAACTATACGCTGTCAACATCAGTAAATGAGACCTATGCACGTCCCCACAAATTGACACAATGAAACTTTTTGCTAGCCTAAAAGCTATAAAGTGATGCCTTACTGTTTCTCTGGTTACTAGTGATTATGAACATGCTTTTACATGCATTTGAGTTTTAAGGGTTTTCTGTTAAGTTTCCTGTTCATATCTTTTTCCATTTTTAACTTTTAAAATTCTTAAGTATAGTATGCATATGGGAAATTCATGAATTAATGAACAACTCAGGCAATGGCTTTGTGTAACCACCCAAGTCAAGAAATGAGATGTATATCAACCCATTATTGGATCTATCATTTGTGAATACATTCTCCAATTCAGCAGAAGACTTGTTTTATTGAAGGTTTCCTTTGCTATACAAAATCTTTTAGTTTGATGTAGTGCCATTTGTTTCTTTTTTGTTTGCTTTAAAGGACTTGTCCAAAAAGTATTCCTCAGACTGATGTCATAATGTTTACTTCCAATGTTCTAGGACTTTTATGGTTTTAAGCTTTACATTTAGGGCTTTTCTTTAATCCATTTGGAATTATTTTTGTATATGGTGTAAGAGAGTGAAGTTTATTATTATTTTTGCGTGTATCTGACCACTTTCCACAAAATCACTTATTGAAGAGATTGTCATTACTATGGCATATATTTTTACTTCTGTCATATATTACTTGACCATATATGTGAGAGTTTATTTCTGGGTTCTCTATTCTTTTCCATTGATCTTTGTGTCATTTTTGGTGACAGTAACATACTGTTATGATTATTATAGCTTTGTAGTATAGTTTCAGATTAGGGAGCATGATACCACCAACTTTCTCAAGATTGCTTTGGCTATTTGGGGTCTTTTGTGGTTCCATATAAGTTTTAGGATTATACAATGAATGACATTGGTATTTTGATAGGGATTTCATTGACTCTATAAATTGCTTTGAGTAGTATGGTCATTTAACCATATTAATTCTTCCTATCCATGAGTGTGGTGTATTCTTTCATTTATCTGTGTCCTCTTCAGTTTCTTCAATGTATTATAGTTTTCAGAGTAGACATCTTTCACTTCCTTGGCTAAGTTTATTCCTAGGTGTTTTACTGTTTGGTTTTTTGTTTGTTTGTTTTTGATGCAATTCTGAATGGGATTGCTTTCTTCATTTCTGTTTCTGATTGTTCATTATCAATGTATAGGAATACAACAGATTTCTGTATATTAACTTTGTAACCTGATACTTCACTGAACTCTATTTATTCTGCTAATTTTAGTGTATTCTTTAGGGTTTTCTACATGTAGTATTGTGTCATCTCCAAATAGTGACAGTTTTACTTCTTTCTTTCCTGTTTGGATGCCTTTTATTTCTTTTTCTTGTCTGATTGCTGTGGCTGGGACTTCCAGTACTATGTTGAATAGTAGTGGTGAAAGTGGACATCCTTGTCTTGTTCCTGACCTTAGAGGAAAAGCTTTCAGCTTTTCACAATTGAGTATAATGTTAGGTTTTAACTTGTCTTATATATCCATTTATCAAGTTAAGATAGGATCCTTCTACACTAACTTTGCTGAAAGATTTCTATCACAAATGGATATTGAATTTTGCTAAATGCTGTTTTCTGCATCCATTGAGATAATCTTATTTTTACCCTTGGTTTTGTTGATGTGAGGAATCACATTAATTGTTTTGTGCATGTTGAAGCACCCTTGCATTCCTGGTATAAATCCCACTTGTTCATGGTGTATAATCTTTTTTATGGTATTAATGAATTTGGTTTGCTAGTATGTTGTTGAGAATTTTATCATCTATGTTCATTGGGGATACTGGCCTGCAATTTTCTTTCTTTGTAAGATATATTCAGTAAAGGGTGTATATCCAAAATATATAAGAAACTCATACAACTCAATAAAAAAGATAAACAATCTCATAAAAAGTGGGCAGAGGACATGAAAAAACATATCTCCAAAGAAGACATACAGATGGCCAACAAATATGAAAACATACTCAACATCACTAATCATCAGGGAAATATAAAATCAAAACTACAATGAGATACCACCTCACACCATTCAGAATCACTATCAAAAAACTCAACAAATAACATGTAGGCAAGGATGCGGGAAAAAGGGAACACTTATGCACTGTTGATGGAACTGGAAAGTGGTGCAACCCCTTCAGAAAAAGGTATGGAATTTCCTCAAAAAACTAAAACTAGATATATGTCCCAGCAATTCCTCTTCTCTGGTTTATCCAAAAAAATGGGAACACTAATTTGAAAAGATACATGTACCACTATGTTCATTGCAGCATTAGTTATAATAGCTATGATATGAAACAACCTAGGTACCCATCAACAGGTGAACAGATACAGAATATGTGATATACAATGGAATATTATGCAGCAATAAAAAATAAAAATCTTACCATTTGTGGCAATATGGAAGGACCTGGGTGGTGGTATGCTAAGTGAAATAAGCAGAGAAAGACAAGTGTTGTATGACTTCACTCATATATACATTCTTTAAAAACAAAACAGAAACAGACCAAAAGGACGATTACCAGAAGGGAGGGCATGCAGGATGGGTGAAAAGGGAAATGAAAATATAGTCAATAATATTGTGATATGTTTACACAGTGGCAGATGATTACTAGAATTAGTGGAGTAATCACATTGTAAGGTATAAAAATGTTGAGTCACTATATTGTATACAAGAAACTAATATAACTAATAGGAGATTGTGTAGCAAGTATACTTAAATAGTAAGTAAATAAATGATAAAAACATAATATGAATGAACAAAACAAAACAAAAAAATGGAATGCTGCCAGCAACTTGGAAACCCTACCTACCCCTCTGTATTCATCTCAATCATTATTGTTCCCTTTCCCCAAAGGTAACTTCAATGCTGAATTTTAAAACCATGGCTTAGTGTTGCTTGTTAATGAAGTTACCATAAATGGAGTTATAAGTTCATAATCTTTTGTGTTTCACTAATTTTGCTTAAAATGTGAGATTTATTAATGTTGTAGGTAGATATAGTTAATTTCATTGCTGCATTTTAACCTATGTTAGCAAACATTTGGATGTTTTTACTTGTGTGCTTTTGTGAGTAATCTTACTTTGAATGTTCTTTCACTTGTGTTCTGTTGGAGTATATCTAGGAGTCAAAGTGTTATGTTATAGGGTATGGTGTGGATACATTAGCTTTAGTAGATAATGCCAGTGTGAGGTGGTGATGCTACACTTTTCACTTTCAACAAACGTGTATGTGAATAAACTGTATTGTAACTCTGCTTAAATTTAACAACTCTGCTAGGTCTGTAGTGGTATTTTATGGTGTATTTAATTTAATGACTGATGATGGTGATCACTTTTTATGTGCTTATTGGCCATTTAGATATCCACTTTGGTGAAGTGCCTTTTCAAGGCTTGCTCATTCTATATTGGGTTGGGTTACTTCTTGACTTGTATGAAATATTTATATATCCTGGATGTAAGCCCCATGTTATTTTATTACCAATAACACATCTTCTACTCTGATTTCCTCTTCATTTTTTCAATGGTTTCAATGATCAAAAAAATTTTAATGTAATTCAATCTATCAATCTTATCCATAACAATTAAGTGTTTTAATGGTTATATGGAAGCTCAGTGAGCTCAGTGGGAATTACCAAAAACTACAGGGAAACTATGAGGAACTTAGTGTAAACAATATCAACATGAAAAAGGAAACAAACTATCAACAAGAGCCTAGAGGAAATGAAGAATACAACTTTGGTTGAAGAACACAGTGGAAAGAATCTAAAGCTGGCTACATGAAGCAGAGGATTGAATCAGTGAGCTGTAGGACAAGGTAGAAAGAAAATCCCAGAAAGAGCAAGAAAAGGGAAAAAAACTAAAAAAGAAGGAGTTAAAGAAACTGCAGGAAAACATAAAACATAATAATACCCATATAATAGGGATACCAGAATGAGAAGAGGAGCAAGGGATAGAAAACCTGTTCAAAGAAGGAATGATGGAAAACTTCCCTAATATGATGAGACAAAAAGTCACACAAATCCAGGAAACACAGAGAGTCCCCATCAAGAGGAACCCAAAGAGGCCCTCTTCAAGACACATCATAACTAAAATGGCAAAATTCCAAGACAAAGAGAGAATCTTAAAGGCAGCAAAGGAGAAAAAGGAAGTAACAAAAGGGAGCCCCCATAAGGCTAGCAACTTACTTCTCAACAGAAACACTACAAGCCAGAAAGGAATGGCAAGGAATTTTCTAAGTAAAGAAAAGCAAACGCCTGCAACTAAGACTACTCCATCCAGCAAGGCTCTCAATTAAAATGGAAGGCAAAATAAGGAGTTTGCCCACAAAAAAGAAGGCTAAATGAATACACCTCCACCAAACCAGCACTGCAGGAGATGCTAAAGGGACTGCTTTAAGAAGAGGAAGAAAAATACATGTAGAGGAACACAGGTACAACGTGGGTAAAATGGCAATGAATAAGTACCTATCAATAATAACTTTAAATGTAAATAGCTTAAATGCTCCAATCAAAAGACATAGAGTAGCTGAATGGATAAGAAAACATGACCTGCCCATATGCTGCCTAAAAATGGTCCACATGAGAACAAACAACCTACACAGACTGAAAGTGAAAGGTTGGAAAAAAATATATATGGAGTAAATGGGAAAGAAAAAAACCTGGGGTAGTAATAATTATATCACACAAAATAGACTTCAAAACAAAGTCATAAAAAGGAACCCAGAAGGACACTTCACAATACTCCAGGGAAGAATCCATCAAGAAGACATAAACAGCCTTGGCTGGTGTAGCTCAGTGTATTGAGAGTGGGCCTGTGAAGCAAAAGGTCATGAGTTTGAATCCCAGTTAGGGCACATGCCTGGGTTGTGGGCCAGGTCCCCAGTAGGGGGCATGCATGAGGTAATGACACATTGATGTTTCTCTCCCTCTGTTTCTCCTTCCCACTTCCTTTCTCTAAAAATAAATAAATAAAATCATTTAAAAAAGAAGACATAAATATTATAAGCATATATGCACCCAATATAGGATCACCCAAATATATAAGGAAAATCTTGGAAGACCTCAAGAAAGATATAGACAGCAACACACTTATACTAGGGCACTTTAAAACCTCATGGTCAAAAATGGATAGATCTGCCAAACAAAATGTCAACGAGGATATTGTAGCATTGAACAATGCCCTAGATCAAATAGACCTAGCTGGTATATATAGAACCTTTCATCCCAAAGAAGAAAAATACACATTCTTTACAAATGCACGTGGGACATTTTCAAAGATAGAGCATATGATAGGACACAAAACAAGCCTCAACAAATTCAAGATAATTGAAATCATATCAGTCATTTTTTCTGACCACCAGGGCCTGAACCTAGAATCCAACTTCAAGGAAAAAACTAAAAAACACTCAAATTCGTGGAGATTGAATACTATGCTGTAAAACAATGAATGGGTCAAGGATTAGATTAGGGAAGAAATCAAAAAGTTTCTGCAAACAAACAAAAATGAACTCACAACAATCCATGAGTCACAGAGAAGGCAGCCCTGAAAGGAAAGTTTGTACCAACAATACAGACTTACTTAAAAAAGACAGAAACATTTCAAATGAACAACCTAACCATATACCTACAAGAACTGGAGGAGCAACAACAAACAAAGCCCAGAGTGAGTAGAAGGAAGGAACTAACCAAGATCAGAGCAAAAGTAAATGACATAGAGAATAAAGAACAATTCAAAGGATCAATAAATCCAGGATATAATTGTGTGAAAAGATGAATAAAATGAACAAGCCTTTAAGAAGACTCACCAAGAAAAAAAAAAGGAGAGGACCCAAGTAAACAAAATCAGAAATGAAAGATTACAACTGATGCCACAGAAATGCAAAGGACTGTAAAAAATTACTATGAACAACAATATGCCAAGAAATTTGAAGACCTGGGTTAAATGGACAAATTTCTAGAAATATACAATCTTTCAAAACTGAATCAAGAAGAAGCACACAGCCTGAACACAACAATAACAGCTGGCGGAAATGAAGCAGTAATCAAAAATCATCTGTCACACAAAAGCCTTGAACTGGTTGATTTCACAGGATAATTTTACAAAGTATTTAAGAAAGAGCTAACCCCTGTCTTTCGCAGACTATTCCAAAAAACCCAAGAAGATGGAAGACTCCCACACTCTTTTTATGAGGCCAGCATCATCCTAATCCCAAAACCAGATAAAGACACAATAAGAAATAAAACTACAGGCCAATATCGCTGATAAACGTAGACGCTAAAATCCTCAAGAAAATATTGGCAAACAACATGCAGCAATACATTATTAAAACATCATACACCATGTTCAAGTGGGATTCATCCCAGGGATGCAAGGGTGGTACAATATTCACAAATCAATAAATGTAATGCATTCTGGAATTCCAGCCAAGATGGAGGCGTAGGTAGAAACCCTTCACTTTCTCGCACAACCAAAAGGAGGATAACAACCAATGTAAAAGCAATAAGCAACCAGAAGTGCCAGAGTAACAAACTGCATGGAACTCCAACAACCAAGGAAATAAAGAAAAGGTTAAACAGAACAACCAGACTGGTAAGAACCCGTGGCACGTCGCTGGACCACACAGATGGGGCCAGCTGAGAAAAACTGTGATGGCTGTAGATAGGCAGGGACCACGTGGGCAGGGCTGACAGAAGGAGAAACTTAGACTCAGAGTTGACTGTGGACTAAGGCGATTGCTAAGATGGGAGAAAGTCCTAGTCTCACCTGAGACTTCCTTGGAAATAGGGCTAGAGATGAGCAGGGGAGCTGCATTGTTCCCTCTCTGACCCCTCCACCACAGGCAGCATGGAAGCACAGCAAAGAGGTTTGCCCTGCCTGGATGAATACCTAAGGTCCCAACTCCTTACAATTTAACAGGTGTGTAGAGAGAAAGAAATATGGCCCAAATGGAGGAACAGAGGAAAGCTTCAGAAAGTGAGCTAAGTGATGAGGAGATAGCCAAACACTCTGATCGAGAATGCAAAGACCTGGTAATCAAAATGCTCACAGAACTGATTGAGCTTGGAAAAAAATCAAAAAAAAAAAAAAAAAACAACTAATGAAAGATATCCAAAATGAAATAAAGCAAAATATTCAGGGGATCAAAAGTGACAGGAAGAAGACCAGGATTCAAAGTAACTATTTGGAACAAAAGGAAGAAATAAACATCCAACTGGAACAGAATGAATAATTAAGAATCCACAAAAATTAACAGAGACTTAGGAACCTCTGGGAAAACCTGAAATTTTCCAATATCCGAATTATAGGGGTGCCAGAAGGAGAAGAAGAAGACCAAGAAATTCAAAACTTATTTGAACAAAAATAAAGGAAACCTTCCCGAATCTGGCAAAGGAAATAGACTCCCAGGAAGCCCAGAGAGTCCCAAAGAAGTTGGATTGAAAGAGGAACACACCAAGGTACATCATCATTAAGTTACCAAAGATTAAAGGAAAAGAGAGAATCTTAAAAGCAGCAAGAGGAAAGGGGAGAGTGAACTACAAAGGAGTTCCCATAAAACTATCAGCTGATTTCTCAAAAGAAAACTTCAATGCAAGAAGGGTCTGGAGAGAAGTATTTGAAGTCACAAAAGGCAACGACCTACTTCCAACATTAATCTATCTGGCAAAGATTTCATTTAGAATGGAAGGGCAGATAAAGTGCTTCCCAGATAAGGTCAAGTTAAAGGAGCTCATCATCACCAAGCCCTTATTATATGAAATGTTAAAGGGACTTATCTAAGAAAAAGAAGATAAAAAACATGTATAGTAAAATGACAGC
>JAPYXV010005639.1:0-10383 GCA_028533065.1 Trachops cirrhosus | reverse complement strand
GCAAGTCGACCAGGCCCCTCTGACACCAATTCCGGTGTGGCTGGTCCTGTGCACCCCGTGGGACCTTCCTTTTCAGTCAGTGACCGAAAGCTCTATTTCCCGGTGCTGGGACCCTGAGTTGCGTGCAGTGCCTTGCTTCACAATGGCTGCCTCGCTGGGTCTGCCGGTCGCCACCCCCTGGCTGGGGCCCACCAGCCACTGCTGCTTGTGCACCCAGGGTCTGCCTGCTGCGGGCTTGCGTGCCGCCCCGGGTGCTCAGCTCTCCGCTCCGCGGCCCTCGCCAGGCCCGACTCCACCCCTCCTACCGGTCTGGATGAAAGTGTCTATTTTTAAATCCTTGGTTGTCCAACTTCCATATACTTCAATTTTCTGTCAGTTCTGGTTGTTATTTTGTTTCTATATCGTTGTTGTCCCTATCTTGGTTGTGCGAGGAGGCACAGTGTGTCTACCTATGCCTCCATCTTGGCCGGAAGTCTGACTTTCCTTAGCCAACAGAACAATGTGCAATGAAATTGCCACTCACTTGGCCCCCAGAGGACATAAGAGGGGTAAAGAACACTGGAGGACTCCCTGTCAGGGCTGCATGGGAGAATGTTGAACTGGGTGGAATGTTGGACTTGATGACCAGTAATGCTCCCTTGTATTCTCAGATTGTATAACTTTTTAATTTATATCTGTCCCTGTTCACAGGGTGGGCAATAAATAGGAAGTTTTCAATGATTCTTTGCCAGTGGTAATGCACTTTTAAGAATGCTGCCACTCAGTAAGTTACGTATATGTATAAATACTTCTGCTCCTTGATTTTGCCACTGAATGACCTTCAGCAGAGCATGGGCAGCTGTTGGAGCAGTGGAGATGAGCTAATGCTTCTTCATTTACCCCCTCTTGTCTGGTGTCCTGTATAACCAACGGGAGTCCATGAAGTACAACCAGCTAGCGGGGAAGAAGGAGGCAGCATTTGTTTTGCAGCAGTGCAATGCTGATGGCTCAGCTGGCCAAACCATGACTTTGGACTCCTTGGCTCTTTGCGCTAAGATTCAATGATTCTTGGAGGCTTGCAGAGAGGAAAATATGTCTGTAGTTGAGCTGACTCCAGAATGATTCAATTTCAGTGAAAAATAGCAAAATGTTAGAAGCCTGACCCACAGATGTCCTGTGTAATGGCTCCACTTCTTCATGGTGATCTTCGGGGAAAAAAATCGTGTCACTCCACCAGTACTCTCCATCTGTGCTTATGATAATATCCAAACTCCACATAGTGGCTTAAATGGGCTGAATCCTGCCTCTCTCTCTCCGACCTCATCCTGTACACTTATTCTAATATTTATTTCTTGAGGGCAGAAACCTTTTCTCATGTCAGACTGCACCTGCAATGTTGAGAACAGCACTTGGCATATGTTTTAATAACTATTTGTTGAATAGATGAATCCAGACTTGACTTCCAAAGAACTTTACTAAATCCATATCATGGAACTTCTCATCACTAAATTCTAAAGAATCATCTCTTTTTAGAAATTCCACCTTTTATCCCCACCATACTTGGGGGATGAAAAGCATTAGTTTGATTAAGAGGACAGCTGAAGAAGTGCAGGATAATGTCAGGTCCAGTTCAAACTCCTTGGGGGAATTTGGTTGGGAGAACAGAATTACCCAAGTTACACTCTGCTCAGAGTACCAGGCTTAAGTTATTGGGTGAGAATACATTAGAAAAATGAATTTGGCAGCTGACAAAATATTTTCTTTATGTGGAAGTAAATGACCTTGGATTTCCCTTATTTTAAAGGCTGGCAGGACAAATGGGTGATACTTTGAAGGAGCCAGTATTTTGGGATGACAGTGGCAGTACTAGGAAACCTGTGGGTGGTTATAGAGAGTTTATTTCTCAGCCTCCTTCAAAGTAGGCATGTGATAGAAAAAATAGGCTTTCTGTTTTGCCAATGTTTGGCCTTTCATTTGGAGAATCATCCATGATTGTGGCTGACTGTATTTGAAAATTTATGAGCTTTGGCACCCGAATCAGATACTCAACAAAAAAAGAAAGCATTTGTTCATTCCCTTCTTCTTTCTCTCTTCGTCATCCTCCATTTAACTGTCTCATATTGTTAACCAATGAGTTGAGTGTTCAATATCTTTTCCACAGAAACTGACTTGGGTATAGCCAAGGAAGTCCATCATGTTTTTTCTCATCTAGTTCATCATGACATTCTGAGATTTTGAAAAGACTTTTTTTTTCTGTGTCAAGCCGTCCTAGGGTAGCTCATACCCCTTTGTTCATTTTTGACAAGATAGATGGAGGACAGAGATAACACAGCAGGAGGCAAGGGAGAGAGCGCCTGCATGAAGGGTGGGGGCAGGTGGAGCTGAGGGCCAGAAGCAGCGAGTGGGTCTGAATAGCTCCATAGTACAGCGTGTCCCTAAAACTGAGAGTTTAAACAGTGAAGGCTTTGTTTAAAGCATTTGTATTCTCTGCTAATTAGGTAATGAATAATCACCTTTTTGTGAATCCAAATAGAGTATATGATGCCAGTCATGGTGGGATTGGGGGGAAACCACCCTCAAAATACTTCCCCACCAGTCTGGTGCCTACAAGTCTACTCACACCCTTTGTTCATGTAAAGCCCTGTCTCTCAAAGACCCTGAGAAAGGGCTGGTACTTCACCTGGGAGGGGTAGGGGTGGTGGGCGGACAGTGGAGAGCTCTGGGGAGGCAAGAACAATAAAAGACCCCCTGTTTGTGGGAGCCAGCAGAGTGGTGGCAACCCCTGTGAGCTACACAATGGCTACAGCTTCACTTCTCTCCTCCAAATCCCAAGAATATCTCTGATGGGAAATGGTCAGGGAAGGGAATTCTGGGAAATGCAGTTTGGTCTTGTCAAGCTGACACTTATCAAGCCACCATTCTAAGTCAGCTGATTCCATGTCCTGCGGCCTTTCCTTAACACCACATTGTTCCTCTCCAAGTGTCCTTTTATGTTACTTGTTCAACATTTCAACTCCAAAAAGGCATTCTTCCTAGTTTGACCTTGTTTAAATGTTAGTACCACAGACCTTCAGCAGGGTTGGCTGGAGGCTAGGGGTCTGCTTGAAGGAGAAAGGCTAGGAGGTAGCATCTTCTAGAGGAAATCTTAAATTGCAGCTGCAAAGGAAAAGGGTCTCATCCTTGGGGTGTACACAATAGGGGTGAGGCATTTTGTCTTTCATGTACTTCTCGATCTCCAATATCTCCTCACATATCCAGACACCAGCATGGTTATATAGCTCCTGTCCTGTGCAAAGATGTCCAGCCTGGGGAAGCAATGAGAATGCACTGACTTACAGTGCTGCTGTTTGCACCTGGCTCAGAGATGCTTCAGCCTTGAGGAATGAAAACTATGCATGTAAGAAGTCTGTTTCTATGTTCCTGGATCCTCACTAAATCTCTCTTTTTTGCTTGTCTTTCTTTCCTCTCTGGAACTTCACTGTTAGGGTGGTTGGTGATATGGGCTGTGAAAGAATTCACAAAGAAAAGGAATTGTAGAGAATAAAGTTTTTATTCACTCTCAAAGAAAGGAGAGGGGCATGGTATGGAGAGCTACACCAGTATTGAAGGGTGGGGGATTTGAGCTTTTATTGGATTACAATTGGATTGAAAAAAGGGTGGAGGGTTCCTATTATGTGGCCCCTGGCCCCAGTGTTACAGGCTGTTGGGGGTGCTATAACATGAGGCTACAGTTTGTTCCAATGTTATCTTCCACCTGTGGCTGCAGGGAGTGGTTAGTTCTGTTCTTGCTTTTCAGTAATTTCCAGTTCTGGGGACAAGCTTAGAAGAGTAAAATGGGAGTCATATTTAACAGGGTCACAGGCCTGCTCAGCAAATGGTGCCACAATAGCAAATGGGGCTGACTTTATCCTTTCATTCACCATTCTTCCTTTCAAGAAGTTTGCACCATAGAATAATACAAATAATAAAAGTTAACATGTATTACATACTTGGCATGTACCAACCATTGTGCTGAGTGAGCACTTTACAGGAATTACATTCATGAATTTATTATCATGGATAATTCAACATCCATGAATTATTTATCCAATAATTAACTCAGGACTGATTATATATTAGAAAATGTTACAGGTGCTGGGATACAGAATAAAGCAGACAAAAATCCCTACCTTAATGGAAGTTATATTCCAAAGGGAGATAAAGAAGATTTAGAAAGTAAAATAGATGATGTGGAGGTGATGATAAAGGTGTTGTGGAAAAATAAAATGAGGAAGGGTCTAGGACGTACTGGTGAGGCTTGAGGAGGGAAGGGTGTAGCTCCTCTTAAATAGGGTGGGTGGTGAATATTTCAGTGAAAATGGATCTATATGACAGTTCTGTAAGACAACATTTTTATTTTCATTTAACCTATGATGAAACTGAGGCTTTGAACATAAAAACTTTTTCGCAAGAACACATTGTTTAGCTATTCATATGCCAGAATTTCTCTCCCAGGACCTTTTTGCTATAAGTCTCTTCCTAGCTGTAGCATACAAAGTGACTGCACACAGTGAGGGAATTGTGGTACCACGGGACATGCCGAAGGCATGAGGAAAAGAAAAGGCGACTTGCTTGTGGCTCCTACAGTCGTGATGGTTAAGGTGGCCTGCTCACCTGGTCTCTTTCTTGAGCTAAAACAAACCTTCTCATGATTCTAAGCTGGGTTTTGTGGCCATAGGACAGACTATTAAAAACATCTCAATTTTTAAAAATAGACTTTTTTAGAGCAGTTTTAGGTTCATATGAACTGTTGACATCCCATTCAACATCTCATTGACAAGGTTAACTTCTTTCTGGTTCTGCTCCTTTCTCATGAATGAAAGCTGGGCTGCAGATGCAACACTGCTCACCGGAGGCTGAGTGCCCCCCCCTCTCCCGCACACTGGGGCTGCCCCACCCGCCAGGCCTGCCCTTCTCAGCCTTTTACAGATGGAGGGCCCAGTGCCTGCAGAGGTCAAAAGGACATGTGGGGAACTGGACAGACAGAAGGCCGGGTTTCTGGGTGCTTGCAGGGTCATGAGCTGCTGCAGGTCTGAGGCCATCCCTGTATGGCAGCCCTGTCGACTCAAGCAAACTTCTCCTCCTGGCCAAGCTTAGAGATTATTTTCTAGGAATTTCTCAGCCCTGATATTCCCCTTTTGCTTTTTAGTTTGTCATCCTGGGTTGGCTCATCCTGCCCTCCAGGCTTGCCTAAAAATTCCTTATTTAATATTGAGCCTTGAATAAATATGTCTGCGATGGTGCTGAGTCACAGTTTGTCACTCCTCACTGACTCTGAGCTGCCTTTTAGAGGGCTTGCCCTGTGGCAAAGAGGAAGCAGCGCCCAACCAGACACCCACACCTATAGGCGGAGCTACTTCTGAGCAGCAGTCTGGATGGAAATGTGTTATCAGCTAGGCAGGAAGGGAGACAGGGGGTGCGGGGATGGGGCGGTGGGGGTGGGGGGTGGGGAGAGGGGGAGGTGACATCAAGCCCAGTCTTGCCTGATTTGAGGGGAGTTCATGCTTGATCTTGACTTTTGAGGGAAAAGGAAATGAAGTCATTGATGAGTCCTCTTTACTTGAGATTCAGGGAATGAAGTCACACCTGGTTTGTCTTATTTGGAAGAAGAGTGACACAGCATGCTGCATTTCCCTTATTTTGGGTCCTTGAGGGAGAAGGTACACTGTACAGAATTTGCCTTTTTTGGGAGATCGGGGAGATTAGGAAGCCCTTCCGCCTTCGGGTAGAAGTTTGCCTTCCTGCCTGTGGAGCTGGCTTTCTCTCGGAAGCTGGTGGCAGGAGCAGCGCCTCCCAGGGCTGCAGTGATCTGGGCCAGCTTTGCTGTTCTCTCAGGACCGCCAGGGCCCTGCCGTGGCACTCAAGGGTCCTGGTTGGTTTTTTTTCCCTTTATGGGACCCATTCTCCATAAATGAATAAAGATTATAGTTTACAATTGTGATGATGTAATGATAAATATCATCCAGGCTGGAGTTATTATTATGTAAGCATTTTTATATATTCATTTTTCTTCTGACTATAAAAGAAATTAAAATTAAATCATTATTGTGGGCCTCTAAAAGTATCATGAGCCTTAGGCCCTCTGAGCCAACTGGGTTAATTGGCCCTGAGACCAGAGACCTCCCCAGCTTTAGGATGGGATCGGGCTGGAGGGAGCCCAGTTGTCTCCTAAAAACCAATTGCAGGAGAATTTCTGATTAGCTGAAGTTTCTGGTTGTTTGGTCTTCAGTTAAAGTTCTTCTTGCCACTCTCCTTTTCTTTTCCCAATATATCTGAGTTAAAATATTAGGAAGAATCTATCAAGGGAAAAATTCCTTACTATTTATACTCACCATCTACATATTTGGCTGCAAGATTCTCTTCATATACATAATTATCTCTGGCTGAAAACACTTTATCTTGATTAGTTAAAGCACTTCTGCTGCTACCAACTGCAGGGAAGAGTTTCTGGAAAGAAACTTGCCTCTTCCAGCCCAGACTGGCAAATGCCTGCCACCACTTCGATTATTTTACGTAGTGGAGCAGGAGTGTGGTGGTTACAGACTTCTGTACACTTCCAATTACTTCTGTTAGGGTTGAACACTGCTGACGCAATTAACAATCTCAACTTGAAAAGGTGCTTTTCTATTTTAAATGTCATAGATATTCATTGTGAAAAATTATAAAATACAAAGGAAAATGAAGATTACCCATAACCACTGCAATAGATGATAAACACTATTAATATTTTGCTGAATATCTCAAGTATTTTCTCTATTTCTCCATTTTTTACATTAACTGAAATTTTACATTTTAATAGCAATTTGCTTTTTTTGCCACTAAAAATATATATCACACACATTTCCTCCATGCAGCTAAGTATTCACATGCAACATGACATTTAATGGCTGTGTAGTATTCAGTTGTGTAGATATATCATAATTTATTTAATAAATCTATTGGGAATCACAGTTAGGTTGTTTCATTTGAAGGGGTTCAGAACAGGCCTCCCCAAGATGTGCTACTTTGGAGTGTGGATTATTTTGAGCTGAAGACAATTGAGACCCTCTGGGTTCAAGAGAAACTTCTGTCTGTTACTGAACAAACCCAGAAGTGAACAATATACTATTACTGAAAGGACCCTCCCTTTTCCTCCAGGGGTTCCCCCAATACTAGGTTCCCTTTGTCCACCACCAGAGGAAAGATGCCTCTCAATACCAGAGCTTGGTGAAAAGGAAAGGAATTATTTATTTAAAAGTTATTCAGACTTAGAGTAATGACTTAATGTCTTCATTAAAAAACTAAAATTCTTTAGAATACCCCCAAACGCACAGTCCTTCCTTCTCCCCTTTGCCCAGTCCAGGGTACCGTATCTCAGGAAAAGAAGTAGAAGTCCGTGATTCAGGCCCCTGGCACCATCAGCTGTGTCGCCGCCTTGATCTCCAGTTAATCCAAAGCCATGTGGCACCTTCTCATGGCCCACCAGCAAGAGTCCTTTCACCTCTTTTCTTCCAGGCAAAGTCTCTCCTGCTTCCTAAACCGCGTGGCAAAAAGGAGCAAACCAGAGCCACGTGGTCCTCACTCTCGCCCAAGCTGTGTGGTCCCAACCTCTGCCAAAGCTGCATGATGATTCCTGTCACGGCTGCTGCATCTGGGTTTAAATCCCCGCACCAACCTTCCTCTGCAGCCCCATTTCCGACTCTTCCTACAGTCAGTTACACCTGCCAGCATTCCGTATTCTTCCAGCTTCACTGGGCTGTCATAGTAAGTTTGGGCAGGTGTAGCCCTGTGGTGTGGAGCCAATCATCTCCAAGCTCTCACACAAGCTCTGTGAACAGGGGGAGTTGCTTCCTGGGTTGAAGTCACTTCCATCCCCTTGGCTCAAAGCATGGCCACAGCTATTTAACATATCCGTGAAACCAGTTAAAGGTTATAGATATGTTAAATGACCATGTCAGAGGTTAGCTACAAAGCTGTTGCTGTATAAAACAGCTTTCAATGGCCCTGCTCCATGTGTCCCTTCCCCCAGCTCAGACTGGTGGGGGTGAGGACATCATACACATATTTTTCTCTGATATTTCCTGGACACCCTGAGTTCTGGACCCCATTACAAATTCTCACTGGGGGTCCCCCTTGGATATACCCTGTTACACCTCTACCAGCTGCCTAAAGGAATTAAATCAGGGGCCCTGCCCACAATAAGAGTTATTACCAGAGACAACTTTTTATGACTTACCTATATGGCAGGGCAAACACCTCATTCCTGGACAGCTGCTCTCTCGCCCCCTACCAAGGGCCCTGTCTCATTCTGACCTTATTTTACCTTTCTGTCTCTGAACCTCTCGTGTATATGGGGTTCCAGTACCTACTTTGGTTATTCTTCTCGTTACTCTGTCTCATGTCGATTTAGTTATTAGACCAGATGAAAGAAGCTAGAAGAGTAGAACAAAGTTTCTTCCTCCTCCTCCTTTTCCCCCATCGAACGGTGTATGCAACATAGACATGAACAGCCTTGCACATGAGTCTTTGCAAGAATCTCCAGTTACTCCTCTACGGCAAATTCCCAGAAATGGAATAGCTGGCTGATAGGGCTTAAACATTTTCAAGTCTTTTGCTAAAATTCTCCCAAACTGGCTGCTAGAAAAGATATACGAATGCATTTTCCTAAAGACACTTAAGAGAGTGACTTTGTCTATATTCCTCACAATAAACAGCCTTGAAAATGAAATTAATTTGGTTGTTGCAAAGTGGGAACCTCATTTGCATCGAAACCTCTTTGAATGCTAGTGAGGTTGAACAGTGTTTTACCTGTTTAATTGGCCATTGGTACGTGGCCTCTAGGGAATGGCCCATTAATGCCATCTACTCAATTTCCTTCTGTGAGAGCTGTCTTTTACTTATTGGTTTGTCATCAACTAATTGGTCATTGCCACAATCAGATTATTTTCAAAGGTGATTTTTTGTGGCAATGTTTGTTTTACAGGCTTTCTTTGTTGTCTCCTTTTCAAAGAAGGTCATGGAAATTGAATGCACATTTCATGTTAAAAACTGGCCGAATTACTTTGCTTCCAAATTTGCAAGTTATATTTCTTCTAAGTTCATTCATGTAATTACTCAGTTTTGAAATGTTTCAGGGACTTGTTTTCACCTTTATAATAAAATAAGACTTACTAGTGAAAAACAATGTTTATGATCTTGTAGCTGATCTCAGCTAGAGGGGTGCGGTTCAGTATTAGCAGCCATAGTAGGTCTTAGGTTAGGTGTTCTGGTCACACACAAAAATGATAATAAATAAAAAGAGCAGTTCTGGCTGGTGTGGCTCAGTGGATTGAGTGCTGGTCTGCGAACCAAAGGGTCACCAGTTTGGTTTCCAGTTAGGGCACATGCCTGGGTTGCGGACCAGGTCCCCAGTGGGGGGTGCACTTGAAAGGCAACAACACATTGATGTTTCTCTCCCTCTGTTTTTCCCTCCCTTCCCCTCTCTCTGCAAATAAATAAATAAAATCTTTTAAAAAAATAAAATAAAATAAGACTTCTGGCCAAGATGGAGGCATAGGTAGATGCACTGTGCCTCCTCGAACAACCAAGATAGGGACAACAACAATATAGAAACAAAATAATAACCAGAACTGACAGAAAATTGAAGTGTATGGAAGTCAGACACCCAAGGATTTAAAAATAGACACTTTCATCCAGACCCGTAGGAGGGGTGGAGTCGGGCAGCCAGGAGAGGGACCTGGATCGGTGAGCACCCGGGGCGGCACGCAGGCCTGCAGCAGGCAGACCCAGGGCGCACAAGCAGCAGTGGCTGGTGGGCCCTGGCCAGGGGGTGGCGACCGGCAGACCCAGCGAGGCGGACATTGTGAAGCAAGGCACTGTGCCCAACTCAGGGTCCCAGCACCGGGAAATAGAGCTTTCGGTCACTGACTGAGAAGGAAGGCCCCACGGGGTGCACAGGCCCACCCACACCGGAATTGGTGCCAGAGGGGCCCGGTTGGCTTGCGGAAAGTGGCAGAAGGGTCTGGGGTCCTACAGAGAGCAGAGCAAGCCCCATTGTGCCTTCTCCGACCCTGCCCCCACATACAGCGTCACAACCTAAGGACTGGAGTGCCCCGCCCTGGTGCACTCCTAAGGCCCCTCCCCTCACTACAGGAGCTCGACAAGACCAAAAAACAAAACAAAACAAAACAAAAAACAGCAAAAAGATGGCTAAAACAGAAGAAGAATTGAAAGCCCCAGAACCCATCCGTTTAAGTGACCAAGAGATAGCTAACCTATCAGATGCACAGTTCAAAGCACTGGTTATCAAGATACTCACAGAATTGGCTGATTTTGGTCACAAATTAGCTGAAAAAATGCAGGTTACAATAAGTTTAATGAAGAAAG
>JAPYXV010005638.1:0-10384 GCA_028533065.1 Trachops cirrhosus | reverse complement strand
AGTTCCTCAGGAATCCCACCCAAGCGTTTCCATTCAGGTGTAGTCACTGAGCAACGAAGGCCATTTCCAGAGGGAAGACAAACCTAGGGAAAAGGCTAATGTGAGCAAGGGTGAGCAAAAATGGAATTTAGGTAGGTTTTTGAAGTACTGCTTAATATTGAGAGAGTGAGGGAAAATTTACAAAATATAAAGAAAGGCAAACTGATCATTTCCTCTGAAAATCGGTAATGTGGCGCATGACTGTATCTTTGGAAAACAGGCCTATCTGATGACTTGTTTTCATAAGGGTTTCTGATGTTTCATAAGGGTTCTGTCCAAGATAGACCATCTAAAAGAAAATGTAAACTTTCTTGAAAGCCAAAATATTAAAGTGCACACATCTTGCACTGTTAGATCTGCCATACAACACAGGTTGAGTGAGCGTCTCTGTACTTACTTTGCATTAGTGGGATTGCAAGTGGTCAGATTAGCCAGGGCCAGGGCTGCAGCTTCCTTAACCTCTTCATTGTCACTTTTTAGCAATTGGACCAACTGTGGAATCCCTACAGAAACAGGAAGGGTAAAATGTAACTTTGCCGACATCCACATCACTAGAATATAGTAACCTAAAAATGTACAAAAAGGTTTTTCTGGTTTGCTTACCCTGATGATTGAAAAAGTCTTTGCTGCCTGAATTCTCACACATTGCTGAGACAGCTTGGGAAGCAGCAATCTTAGTCCCATCACTTTCAGAGCCTAAAAGGGCTACAAGGCATTTTTCAACCTCTTGTTCATGAAAAAGTTTTCTGTTTTGAGCTTTCACAAGCCAAAAGAAAAAAGTTAGAATTTTGCTGCAAACACTGTCCAAAGTATGACAGGACTTCAAACTACTTGTTGGCTTTAGTCACAGAGAGTCTAAACTAGACAAAAATTATCTATTTAACTTTTAGTGCACAGTGGTTATGCAAAATGAGTTAGGGATATTGCTCTTCTTTCTGTTCCCTTATATGATGTCAATACTATGGCAAAGAAAATTCTATAACAAGAAAGAGCAGAGTTTTAGGTTCAGCAAGAACTTATTTAACAACAGTCAGGGGTCTGGCGTGGTGCTGTCCACACGTGCCATCTTCTCACTACGGACAAACAAACACCTGCTCATTTGACGTTCACTTTGAAAACAAATCCAGTATTTGAAGAGTAACTAAGATCTATCAGCTGGTGACCTGGAGAAAGTATAAATGGGTAATAAACTATGATTCCTTAGTTTATGAGTTTATACAAAAATCATAATTATCTTCTATCTTAAGGTACAATAGATGGTGACATATCAAAAATTAAATTATTTAATTACTAAATTATCATAAACATAATCTTAACATATATTAGCATAGTTTTGTATTTTTAGACAAGTAAATGTATGACTTTAAGCACATACCATAATATTTCACACCTCATTATAGAACACTAAATTAAAAACCAAAGTATTTTAATGTTCTTTTCATTCCCTAATATTTTTCTCTTGATTTCAAAGATTTTATTTATTTTTATTTTTAGAGAGAAGGGAAGAGAGGGAGAAAGTGAGGGAGGGAAACGTCAGTGTGAGCAAGAAACTCTATCCGTTGCCTCTCTCTCCGACCAGAAGTTATATTAGTTATATATATTTTGATTAATCGTGTTTTTCAGAAATGCTTTTAGAAATGACTGCAACTAGGTTTTCCTTTTAAAGTTAATATATGATTTGTCTTCTTTCGACAATAACTTTTAAATTGCCCCGTTCACAGTCGCAGCATCACATTCAGATGCCGCCATACTTGCAGATGCGTTGGGGCTTGGCTCACCTGACACGTGGGTGTCTGCTGAGCAGTCCGTCCACACCTGGCACGAGCTGAATTACTGATGCTTCTGTTCATGTGTCTTAAAACAATCAGGAACCACGTCCTATAATCCTATCATTTTAATCCCTTGCTCCTTTTATTTAAAATTAGAATTCAGGTCCTGACCAATGTGGCTCGGTTGCCTGAGTGTTATACCAAAATGCAAAAGGTCACTGGTTCAATTCCCATCAGGGAACATGCCTGGGTTGTGGGTTCTGTCTGGTTGGGGTGTGTACAAGAGGCAACTGATTGATGTTTCTCTCTCACACATGATGCTTCTCTCTCTCTCTCTTTCTTCCCCCTCTCTAAAAAATAATTCATAAAATAAAATTTAAAAAATTAAAATTAGAATATAGGCAGGCCATAATGGTTTCATTAAAAAAGCTGCAATTAATATACTTAAATCTCAACTACATGGCTTCTAAAATGTTTTAAAATATATGCCATCCTTGTTAGTTTTTCTGAATAAACAAGATCTGAAATTTTCCCAGAATCTCTAAACTAAATTGCTTAGACTTATAATTAAGACTTCCGTAGTGGGTCTAAGTCAACCACACTAAACAGAGCACCCTGAGTGCAGATTCTATCTGGAAAATCAGCCAAAAGAATGAATTTGAAAAGACTAAGTTTGGAGCACATAATTGTTGCATTAAAAAATACATATGTAATTATTGGGAAACATTTTTAAATAATTTAAATACTGTGAGCAATTAGGTTCCCAACCCTGCTGAAGTGGTTTTTGTGTATATTTTCACTTATTTAAAAACAAACTTAAAAATAAATAAAAGATTTTGCCAATGATACTTTGGACGAGAATTTGATCTCCAAAATATATCTCCAAAGAACTCATATGACTCAACACCAGGAAGACAAACAATCCCATTAAAAAATGAGCAAAGGACCTGAACAGACACTTCTCCAAGGAGGACATACAGAGGGCGCAGAGACATATAAAAAGATGCTCAACATCGATAGCCATCAGAGAGATGCAAATTAAAACCTCAATGAGATACCACTTCATACTTGTCAGAATAGCCATCATAACAAATCAACAAACAACAAGTGTTGGAGAGGTTGCGGAGAAAAAGGAACCTTAGTGCACTGTTAGTGGGAATGCAGACTGGTACAGCCACTGTGCAAAACAGTATGGAATTTCCTCAAAAAAGTCAAAATGGAACTGCCTTTTGATCCAACAATTCCACTGGGATTATACCCTAAGAATCTTGAAACACCAATTCAAAAGAACTTATGGACCCCAATGTTCATAGCAGCACAATTTATAATAGCCAAGTACTGGAAACAGCCTAAGTGCCCATCAGTAAATAAGTGGATCAAAAAACTTTGGTACATTTACACAGTGGAATACTACACAGCAGAAAGAAGAAGGAATTCCTACCCTTCTAGACAGCATGGATGGACTGGAGAGTATTATGCTAAGTGAAATAAGCCAGGTGGTGAAAGACAAATATCATATGATTTCACCTATGAGTGGAATTTACTAAGTGATTAAGTGAATTTCCTTATTGGTTATTTAAATGAATAAGATGATAAATTTCATATTATATATATTTTATCACAATTAAAAATAATAATAAACCCTGGCTGGTGTGGCTTAGTGGGTCGGGTACTGGCCTGTGAACCCTAAAGTTGCCAGTTTGATTCCCGGTTGAGGTACATGCCTGAGTTGCAGGCCAGGTCCCCAGTTGGGGGCATGCAGGAGGCAGCTAATTTATGTTTTTCTAGTACATCAATGTTTCTCTGTCTGTCTTTCTCCTCCCCTTTCCCTCTCTTTGAAAAATAAAAACAAATATTTAAAAATAAAAGAATAACCTCATTTCCTTTCTTTCAATCAAAACCTGCTTCTCTTCTTAAAGTTCCTATTTCTGTGAGTGGTACCGTTCTACTTCTTGCTTTCCAGGCCAGGAACCTGGCCTTGTCCTAGACATCATCTACTCCCTCCCCCAATGCATGTAGTCATTCAACAAACAATTACGGACCTTCCAGTGTGCCCAGCGCTGTGCTGGGTTCTCCTTGCCTCTGAGTCCATCCCGAGCACCACATCTCTACTTCAGGACACCCTCCGCTCTCACCTAGGTCACCCCAGCAATCCCCTTCCTGGTTTTTCTGGCTGGTCCTAAACAGTTCTAATCTCTTTTCCACTTTGAAACAAAAGTGCTCTTCCTTTAAAAAGTGAAACTCTGTAATGACTTCTCTCTCCAAGTCAGTTCAAGGCTCTTTGTTCCTATCGATATAAAGTTCAAAGTCTTTAACTTGGTTTATAACATTCTTTAACATTTGACTTTTCATTACTTCTACAACCTTAACTCCTAATTTTCTGCTGCATTCTACTCACTAACCATTCTGAAAACTTTCAGTTCTGCAACCTACCGTGCTCTGCCCCTCTCTGGCCTCTGCACACACTGTTCCTGCACCTTCGAGCACTGCTGATCCTCCCCCATCCCACCAGGAGCTCCCCTGCCCAGCCAGTTTCTATTACTTCCTCTAGGTTCTGGCCTGAACATGTCCTTCCTACTTCAGGAAGGCTTATCTGATCCAAGTCTGCATTCGGTGACCTTCTTGAACGACCTTGTTCTTCCACCATCACATTTAACACTGCATTGCGATTGCCTGTTTACTTGCTTGTTCTGGCTTTATTGACACCAAGGGGTGGCTCAATAGTCATTAATAAATAAGTCAATAAATAGGTCCAGAGAGGCTGTAGTTCACTCATAGTGACACACTGAGGGCAGGGCAGTGCCAGCAGCAGAATTAGTAGTAGAACTAAAATACCAGGATGGGTGACAGACTCATGAAACTCACCACCCCAAGAGGGGCCGAAACAATCTTTGAATGGCTCAGCCATACTGATTCGAAGAGAAGTTGAGATACATGAAAATTTTAGTAGTGACATTGTCCCTGTCTTCCCACTGTCCTGTCTTTGGGTCTCAAATAGCTATAGTCTATGACAGAAAACAGAACTGACCAGATATGATAAGGTCTAGTTCCATTGGACAGAATACTGAATCAGCCAGCTTTTGCCAATATTAGAAACCTTAATTTTATAACCTATTTTTAGATATGGCACATATAATGGAACTCAAAAAGCCACTCTATATCAGCTGTATACTGGACAGTGAAATGTGGCTTATTGTATTAAAACTTTGTCTTGAAGAAATCCAGTATGGGTTGAAAATGAAATGTTTCCCATAATATACACATAGACATGTATATAGATATGAATATACATGTTTAGAATATAAATCACTTAAACTAGTCAAAGCTGTTATGATTTATATGACAAGTGATGTGGAAGGGGGAAAATAAAATCACATCTTTTACTAAATCACATGGTCCAAATATACATAAATTAAAATTATAATTTTATCTTCAGTGCTTGTGATATAATTAATCTCTCATATTTTACAGATTTTTTAAAGATTTTACTTATTTATTTTTATTTTTTATTTTTATTATTTTTTTATTTTTTAATGGCATTTTTTATTGTTGTTCAAATACAGTTGTCTCCATTTCCCTCCCTCCATTCCTCCCACCCCACTCATCCCCACCTCCCATCCTCAATCTTACCCACCTTTGGCTTTGTCCATGGTCCTTTATACATATTCCTTGGTGACCCTTCCCCCTTTTCCTCCTGTTATCCCCTTTCCCCTCCCCTCTGGTTACTGTCAATTTGTTCTTTATTTCAATGTCTCTGGTTATATTTACTTTTAGAGAGAGGGAAAGGGAGGGTGAGAGGGAGAGAAACATCAATGTGTGGTTGCCCCTCACATGCCCTTTACTGGGTACCTAGCCCACAACCCAGGCATGTGCCCTGACTGGGAATTGAACCAGCGACCCTTTGGTTCGCAGGCCAGCACTCAATTCATTGAGCCACGCCAGCCAGGGTGAATCATATTTTACAAATTTATGTCAACCTAGCTTGCCACTGAAATGAAATTGTAATGCATATATAATGGGAGCATATTATTTTTCACAGCCCTATAGCATGACACTGATCCAGCTGAAATTTGAAATTACTATATAGATATTATTCCAGATGTGGGTTTATGGAAACAGCATTTTCAGGATCATAAGCAATGTGCTCATTCTACATAATTCCAAAAATCAAGAGAAATAAAGGCTTAAAACTTAATTTAGGACTGAATCATTTTAAAAAGATAGAGTTATAATTAAATCGTATTCAGTTTATTATACCCTTGACAAAGCAATCTCTACTTTAACTCACTGGCATTGAGATGAATTTTGGCCTTAAATGGTAAGTAGGGCACTATTCTCAAATGGTCATTTAAAAACAGACAAATATTCAAGTGTTCACTAGAACTAATCAAAATCAAGAATACAGAGGGAATACGTATAGTTAGTCTATATAAATTGAGACATACGATCATAAGCTGCTTTAGTAATTGCTTTTGCTGCATTCTTCTGAATGTCAGGAACTGTAGAGTTTTCTGCGAATGCTAAGAGCTTCTTAAGAACCCCTGTCTGTTGAATCATCATAGTATCCATATCTTCAAGGCAATTGCCAAGTACTGAAAGTGCTTCTGTATGAAGGTCATTAAATTCCTAATAATAAAAGGAAACACAGATTTAGAACGTTGTACTAAAAAAATTTATACATTCCAAGTTTACACACGGACTAAGGTCAGTCAGAAGACAATGTAATCCATTTTGTTGGGACAGAGGCCCAAGGAAACAGTTCTGTTTATTAACGTAACATCACTCTCCCTAACCATTTGCCCCATCTTTTCTCATTTCCTTTAGTCCAAAGTGTTTTATAGATAAAAATAATTACTGAAAACTTCCAGCAATGATATCCAAGTGAAGGTGTTTATACAATCTTCCACCGACAACAATTTTAAAATCTGAAGAAAATAGTTTTTAAAAAATCACACAGAAGAAAAGTATATTTTCCTTAAAATCTCTGACTGGTAGAGGGAAGTATTGTGAGTGTGTGGCTTTCTTGCCTGCAGAATCTCCCAAAACCCCATGGCAGTGGAAAACTGCAGCCTTGTAATTTAAGGAGGTGATCCTTAAAGTGAGAAAACGCAGGAAGGATACGCTACCATCATGGTATTCCACGCAGCATTGCTTCTGGTCAAGTTCACTTCACAGCAAAGGCAGTGTGGCAGTGGGCCCACACCCATGGAGTTCACTGGCCTTACCCTGGCTCCGGTCATCCTAAAGAAGCTGGCTTGATAGAATGGCCTTTTTAGGATTCAGTTACAGGGCCAACTAGGTGGCAATATCTTGTAGGTTCAAGGCCAGCTTCTCCAGGAGGCTATATAGGTTCTGAATCAGCATCTAATATATGATATTGTTTCTCCGACAGCCAAGGTTCATGCGCCCAGGAATCAAGGGGTGAAAACGGGAGTGACAACACTTATTATTACCTCTAGTGACCCACTAACAAAATTTTTGCTTCCTGTCTCGGTGACCTTATGCTCTGGTGATCTAGAGGTCTTAGTTCTAAAGAGAGAAGTGCATCCACCAGGAGACACAGAAAGAAAAGATTGCCACATGGCCACTTTGGGCTCCTTATGCCTCTAAATTGATAGGCAAAAGGAATTTTTGTACTGGCTGAGGTGATCAATTCCTACCACCAAGGGGAAATTGGACTGCTACTCTACAGTAGAGGTAAGAAAGAGTTTATCTAGAAAATAGGGCATCCCTTAGGGTGTCTCCAAGTATTATCATGCCTTGTGATGAAAGTAGATGGAAAGCTACAGTAACCCAACCCCGGCAGACTACTAATGGCCAGACCCTTCAGGAATGACATGTGGGTCACTCCACCAGGCAAAGAACTAAAATGAGCCAAGGTACTTGCTGAGGGCAAAGGGAAGATGGGAGGACTATTGGAAGAAGGTAGTTCTTAATACCAACTATGACCACATGACCAGTTGTAGAAAAGAGGCTGTAGTTGTCATGAATATTTCTGCCTTGTTTTGTTATGAATATGTGTGTATATGCAATACCTTTAATTTCTTCCTTTAATTATTCCCTTACATAACATAAGATGTATGACTTTATGAACTAGTATTTAAGTATTGTTAATTTTACATCATAGTATTTAAGTTAAAGGATATCAAGGAGAAGACTAATCATCCAAGGACTTTGTACCCTATTCTGGGGAAAGTCCCATTGCATTTTCATTTGCACACAGGATGTCCGCATCATTTTAGGCAGCAGTAGATCCTGCTATTGTCTGTTTGGAGATGAAGTATGATTTAAGGAGATGTGTGTTGGGCCAAATCGGCAGGAGCACACCTGTGAGGGTTAATTTGTGTTTTAACTTGGTGAAGCCACATTATACAGATGTTTGACCAAACATTATTTTAGATCTAAAAAATTTAATTATTTAGATGAAATTAATATTTAAATCAGTAGACTGAATAGAGCAAGATTACACTCCATAATATGGGATAAATTATTCTTCTTGCTTTACCCTAGAGAAAACTATGGCAGACCAAGATTAAAAGACTAATTCTACCCATTTCAGGAAGTCATGAAGATTATAAAGAATAATTTAAAAACCTTAAATCTTCTAAATGAGAAAATTTTAATTGAGGTATAATTGACATATCAACATTATATTAGTATCAGATATATAATATTTGTGTATATTACAAATATGTCCACAGTAAGTCTATTCAACATTTGTCACCTTACAAATTTTTTTCTTGTGATGATAACTTTTAAGATCTATTCTCTTAGCCACTTTCAAATATGCAATACAGTATTATTAACTATAGTCACCATGCTATACATAACATTCCTATGACTTATTTATTTTATAACTAGAAATTTGTATCTTTTGAACCCCTTCACCTATTTTGCCCAACCCCCACTTCTGCCAACTACCATTCTGTTTTCTGTACGAGCTTGGTTTTCTTGTTTTGTTTTTTACAGAGTCCTTATATAAGTAAGATCACATGTATTTGTCTTTACCTGACTTACTTCACACAACATAATGCCCTCCAGGTCCTACCATCTTGTTGCAAATCGTAAGATTTCATTCTTATTTATGGCTGAATAATATTCCATGGCATGGAATAATAATATTAAAATTACATATATGTGTGTGTGCGCGCATATATCTTTTTGTGTTAGTGTTTACATTTTCTTTAGAGAAATACTCAGAAGTGGAACTGCTGAGTCATATGGTAATTCTGTTTTTAATTTTTTGAGAAACCTTCCAGAAGATTTAAAAAATTATTTTAGAATGGCCTGTATCATTAGTCTGATTTAATTATGCTGATAAACTATGTAGCAATAAGCAAATTAGTCCTCTATACTTAGTACCATGCTTAAATATAATAAAATTTCATTTTAAAAAATATTCTACAATTCACACTTTATAATAATATTTAACAGAGATACATTTTCCCATAGACAGTTGAATAAATGTTATAAATACCTTAGTTTCCAGGATCTTAATGAGGTGGTCCATTCCTTGATTGTCTCTTAGCATCGCTCGTGAGCCCTTGTCATTTGTAATAACATCTAAGGTTTTGAGAGCCAACAACTGAATCACTGGATATTCTGACTTTAAGAGCTCTAGTATAGAAGGGATTGCATTCAGTTCTTGAAGCATAGCTCGACACTGAAAATCCTGCCATGAAATACAAATGATCAAATAAGCAATTCATAAAGCAAAATATAGCCTCAAGAATGGAGAATTTCTATTTTCTAACAAAGAATATTCTAACTTATAATTTTCAAATCTTTTATTCCAGAGTCCCTTCCAAAATAACTCATAAAGATAAGCAAACTCTCAATTGACAGCACTAAAATATTCATTTTAACTGTGTAGACATTGTCAATAATAGGAAGTAAATATGATCTATGACATTTGCAGTATCTATTGTTTCTTTATTATACAGCAAATTCTTATTACTATAAATGCTGTTACAACAAAAGCTATGCATAATGAAATTCTTTTCACACCCTCTGTCCTGTTTCAAATAGTATTTGATAAAATGAAATATTGGCATCAGTTCCTTATTATCTTCATTCAAATAGATTGTTTATGAAATGCTTCTATGCACACAGTCATATTAGCAGGCCCTGTGCATGGAAATGCATGTCAGGCTCAGTTCAGGCACACGACCTTCATTTAAGACATTTACAACATCACGGGGTCATTAGAGGCTAGACAAACTGCTCTGCATTGTGTGTCTGCAATTTCATGTGTGTGAATTTGGAGGGGAGGTTGGTTGGACTGAGCAATGGAGAAAACATGACAAAATGCCATGGAAAGCTCCCAAAATCTGACATTTTAAATGAAAACATGGTAAATGCAAAATAGTATTGAAGGTAGAAAAGGTCCCACTTCCATCTTAACGTTCCTCTATCCATCTTTCAACTGCTAGTATTCAGCTTCCTTCAGACATAAAAATTTTAGGTTTCTGTTTGTTTTGGTTTGAATTGTATCTTCCCAAAATGTAGGTTGAAGTCCAAAGCCTCAGGGCCTCAAAATGTGACCTTATTCGGAAGCAGGGTCATTGCAGATGTAA
>JAPYXV010005637.1:0-10384 GCA_028533065.1 Trachops cirrhosus | reverse complement strand
CTAGAATTCTCTCCTTAAGTTTAATCTTGGGTAATGTAATTATGATGTGCCTTGGTGTGTGCTTCCTTGGGTCCAACTTCTTTGGGACTCTCTGAGCTTCCTGGACTTCCTGGAAGTCTATTTCCTTTACCAGATTGGGGAAGTTCTCCTTTATTATTTGTTTAAATAACTTTTTCACTTGTTGCTCTTCCTCTTCTCCTTCTGGTACCCCTATAATTCGGATGTTGGGATGTTTAAAGATGTCCGGGATGTTGCTAAGCCTCTCCTCATTTTTTTGAATTCTTATTTCTTCATTCTTTTCTGGTTGGATGTTTCTTTCTTGCTTCTGGTCCACACTGTTGATTTGAGTCCTAGTTTCCTTCCCATCACTATTGGTTTCTTGTACATTTTCCTTTATTTCACTTAGTGTAGCCTTCATTTTTTTCATCTAATTTGCAACCAAATTCAACCAATTCTGTGAGTGTCCTGATTACCAGTATTTTGAACTGTGCTTCTGATAGGTTGGCTATGTAGTTGTTATTTTTTCTGGAGCTTTGATCTGTTCTTTCATTTGGGCCATTTTTTTTTTTTGTCTTGACATGCCCGTTACTTAGTGAGGGGCAGAGCCTTAGGTGTTCATTAGGGCGGGGCAACCCACAAGGCTGGGTTTTGACGCTGTAAGGGGGGCAGGGGTCTGAGAGGGAACAATGGTGCTTGCTTTGCTCTCTGCTGGATTTCAGTCCCTTCCCCTGCTTCCCACAAGCAAATTGGGCCCTTCTGGTGCTGATTCCTGGGTGGGTGGGTTTGTGTATGTTCTAGAACCCTGTGGGTCTCTCCAAGGAACTCTCCTGTGGGGCTGGGAGTTTCTCCTGCTGCCTCAACCCCCACGGGTGTTTTCAATCAGTGGTTTGAGGCTTTATTTCCCCACCTGGAACCCTGAGTTGCGCATTCCATCCTGCTCCCCAGTTATTACTCCCGGTTTATCTTCGCATGAATGTGGGACTGCCCGGTCCTCAATCTGCCGCCTTGCTGGTTCCGCCCACTGCTGCCTTGCTGGCCAGCTGCAGCCTTACACTCCCCGCTCCACAATCCACCACTTCGCTGGGTCCGCCAGCCTTGTGCCCTGGTCCTCCAGCCACTGCTTTGCTGCGAGTCCTCTCTGCCGGCTGCCTGTCTCCACCCCTCCTACTAGTCTAGATGAATGTGTCTTATTTAATTCCTTGGTTGTTGGACTTCCATACAGTTCTATTTTCTGTCAGTTCTGGTTGTTTTTTGTTTTTAAATTGTTGTCCTTCTTTTGGTTGTGCGAGGAGCCACAGTGTGTCTACCTACGCCTCCATCTCAGCCAGAGGTCCCTCTTTGTTTTTAAATTGCCAACCAGATTAAACTACTCTGTTATTTAAACCCTTTCAAAACTTTCCATGGGAATTGATTTCCACTGACCTCGTCAACCTCTCCTTTCTGCTCATAGAACAGACCAAGTTCTTTCTGGTTTTAGAGCCATTTTAATGCAGTCGTTTTCCTCTGTTTGGAATACGTTTCTCACACAGTTTGCAGAGCTGTCTCTCTCTCATCTTTGAGCTTCCGGCTGACACGTCATCTAAGAGCTTTCCCCAGCCACTCTCTCTAAAGTGCCGAGCTGCCTGTCCTTAGTCCAGTTGATTTCCTACATAGTTTATTTGAATCTGAAATTCTCTAATTTGTTTCCATTTTTCATGGTTTGTCTCCCTTGACACTCAACTAAGAAGGAAACCCCATCATCCATCTCGCATCCCAGGAGCCTGACTGGTAGTGGGGGCTAGATAAGTATTTGTAGACCGACTGCATCCTTGAATATAGGCCTGGTTTATTGCAGATTCAAGCCATGATGCATGTGCCACTGACACAAGATTCATGGTTTTCCTTCAAGGAAGTCAGAGTCCATCAGGGCAGCCTGATATCCACGCAAATGGCTACAATAAAAGGCAATAGCATTAGCAGACCTGCATACTAGATTCTGAATGATGCAGAAAAGCATTTTCTGTTGAAATCTTTGTTTTTTTTTTACCAGGAAATATTAATCCTTCGCTTTACCCCTTCCTTAATTTATAGCTGTAAAATTCCAAGCGACTCTCATAGAATAAGAGAGTCGCTCGGAATTGACTCTCTTATTACACAGCAGGTGCTCGATACATATTAATTGGGTAAAAGCCGGATGTGATACACAGATACTAACAGCAGACACCTAAATAAATATATAGCGACCTGATGCATTTTCTCCTTTATAGAAAAACGTGTTTTGTAGTGTAAGCGCTTATATGTTCACTCAAGCATTATTTCATAATCCTCCATCTTTCTAGAGGTTTGGTGATGTTTGAATGTAGCTTCAGTCAATTTCAGTTGCTTTCTTTTCCCTCCATCCAAGGTAAAGAAAAGGATGGCTGTAATTAGAGTGCAAAAATATGTTACATGAATATAAACGTAGAAGATTTCCACTTTTGTAAGAATACGCAGTTTGGGTGCTTGCTTTTTTTTGGTGTTTTTTATTATAACATTTTAAAACATTATTATAACATTTATAACATAACATTTTAAAACAAGTTAAAACATTTTACATCCATTATTATATGAGCAATACACTGGTACGTACTTGTGAAAATACTCAAATGTTACATAGATAGCCTTAAACGGAAAGACCCCTTTGTCTCAGCTAACCACCGGAGAGGACACGGAACAGTCAGGGGTGTCCACACCTGCTTTCCCAGGTCCTTTTCCACACAGACACATTCGCACATATGTATGTTGTAATTTGGTTGCAATGATTTTACAAATACAGGTTCTTATGAAGTAGGTCGTTTTGTGAATTGTTCTTCTCACTTATTTTCCTCACATTTCCATGTGAGTGTGGCAATAAAATGTCGACATTCTTTGTCAATGTATATGATTACCAAGCAGAGGGTTTTGTGGACATCGTGGAAAGCCCCAGTGCCTACCACCAATACAGTGCCTACAAGGATTCCGACAGCCCAGCATACGCTTTAAGCATTCGCTATCAGCACAGGCGTTTCAGCGCGGTGCCCAAGGCCTGCAGAGGTTGCAGTTTGGGGAGTTTCAGAATCCTTTAGGTAACTGCCCTAACCCTGTCTGCTAAGAGCCCGATGCTATCCAGTCTCTCTGACCCAGCCATCTTCCCTAAAGCTGGTGTGAAGTATTGGGTCTTACAATCGCATGATAATGCAACAGAGCACACTGGTTACAAGTGCAAGTGTGGATCCCAAAGCAAATCTGTGATTTTCCCCGTGTTTCCAAGTAGATGACACCATTGTTTTCATTTTGGGGTGGGGCTAACTCACCACAATAGCGTAATTTCTCAGGGAAACAGTCTGCTGTGCACAAGTGGTACCCTCTAGCGGTGTGAGCAGGAGCTCAGCTCACATCCAGTTCTCTGACGTCTCTGTCATACACACGTTCAGAACCCCAGGTGTCAGTGGACATGCTATTAAGGTCTGAAATATGTATATCAGGCCCTGGCCAGGTATAGGCCAAGGTTGTGGGTTCGATTCCCAGTCAGGGCCCATAGAAGTAGCAACCAATGAATGCATAAATAAGTGGACCAATAAATCAATGTTTCTTTCTCTCTCTCAAATCAATAAGAAAAGATGTATATCAATTGTATTGGGGAACAGTGTGGCTCTAGTTCGTTTTTATTAAAGGTGGCAGCTTGTTTTCCTAAATAGGATGTTTCCTTGCTTAGCATGGGTTGCTCAATGAATATTTGAAATGATGTTCGTTGAATGACAAGAACAGGTAGTAGGAGTGGGCACACCAGGCTTTCACAGCTGTGTCTGCCCCATAGTATGTCTTCTATGGGCCCCATCCACTAGTCCTCCTTTTGGTCCTCAGTTTATTCACTATAAGTTGAACAGTTGCCTCAAGTAGTTTAAGGTCCCTTTGTGTATAAACATTCTCAAAATCTGCATGACTTTTCAGGCCTAGAGTCTGACCTAAAATCAAACTCTATGCCAAATCTTTTAAAGACAGCCTAGCAGAGAACAAATACTGTTCCGGCCCACTAATATCTCTCTGTAATCTGTTTAAGTGAGTAAGTGGATAAATTCAGCAGGAACCTGTGGCCAACTGGAGAAGTTTGATTTTCAAAGACACCTCCCATTGTTCTTACGGAAAGGCGTGGCGAAGAGATAAAGAATGGAATTCTGGAAGGTAGTTGTCTTTGCCCACAAAAAGCTTTGGGGGAAGGGTCAGTGACAACCACCAGAGGAGGAGCTGGAAGCCCCCTGACTCACTCCAGAGGGTAAGTAGAACCCTCTGGAAATGTATGTCAAGGAGAAAATCAGAACTTCATTGCTTGGACTTTCTGAGTATTACAGGGCATACAATGGTTGAGCCAATAGTAATAAGGGAAAATTCGAGGGGTGGGGCACGGAGTTAAGGTGGTCAAGAAGGTAAATCCCGAACTCACATCTTCCCAGGAGCACATGGAAATTGTAGCACAAAGGTCATTGAGAACCACGTGAAGATTAGCTGAACAGAAGGTCCTCTAAAGTTATAAAGAAGGAGCTGTATTGAGACAGGTAGGAGAGGTGGATATGGGGTCTGGGCAATTCCCACACCCCCGTGTGGTAGTTAATGAATGGGGGGGACAGCTGGCCTGCAGAGGTCCCCCCTGACGAGCCAGAGGGGTGAGTGCCACACCAGGCTTCCTAGCATGGGACAACTGTATTGGAAAGATGAGTCTCCATTACATCTAACTTTGACCACCAGTGGGGATTACGTGTGAGATAGAAGAAGGGTTGTGGGAGACCAAGGCTCTGTACTTAGAGGGTTCAGCACAAACTCACTCACCCTCGGCTCCAGCACAGAGGCGGCAGTTCCAGAATTGGCTGGGACGTAGGGGAGGAACTACAGTGACTAACTTGAGGACAAAGACTGGAGGGACAAGGGTTGGTAGGAGCTGTTTCAGGGCACAGAAGCTCTGGTGGGTGTTATTGTTCCTTTGTTGTGCTCTCCTCCCATCTAGCTGCGCCCAAGCAGGCAGGCATGAGATTTCTCTTTCCATCGACCTGGCTAACACTGTCTGCCCTGCTCCGGCTTTCCCCTGACACCCTGTCTCCCCTACTCCCAATCCGCTCAACCTGCTGGACCCCGTTACAGCAGCTCCAGACCCTTCACTGGAGCCCACATAGCCTCTCCGAAATGCCCTCAAGCTCTACAGGAAGCATGGCCTGCTTCAGCATGCCCTGCAGTCTCTCCCAAATGCCCTTAAATTCAGCATGAATAGCAACCTGGGCATCTATCAATAGATGAATGGATAAAGAACATGTGGTACATATATACAATGGAATATCACTCAGCCATAAAAAGAATGAAATCCTGCCTTTTGTGACACACCAGACCGAGAGGGCAGTATGCTAAGTAAAATAAGGCAGCCAGAGAAAGAAAAATACCACCCGTTTTCGGTTACATGTGGACTGTGAAAACAAAGGCAAACAAAACTAAATGGGAACAAGCTCATAGATACAGGGACCAAACTGATAGTTACCTGATTGGGGTCGGTGAGGGGATGGGTGAACAAGACGAGAGGAATAAAAAAGTACAGACTGCCAGTCATGAAATTACTAACAGGGATGTAAAGGACAGCATAGGGAACATAGTCGATAATATTGCAGCGATTACTCACGGTGCCAAGAGGGCACTAGGCTTATCGTGGTGATGACTTTGTAAGGTATGTCAGTGTCTAATCACTCTGTACACCTAAAACTAATATAATATTTATATCAACTATAGTTTAACAATTTAAAAATTAGGGAAAATTCGCATAAATAGTGTTCTTTGAATTTCTTTGGAGATAGACTCTCATTTCAGTGGAATCAGTGGAATCATATATCTGAGTTGGTAAGCTTTTCCTGGGCAACATCAGGGAGGGGAATTGTGTATGGGTGGAGGAAGACTTGTATATTCAGGCTTGAAAGCTGTGCGATTTTAGAGTGAACATGTTCCTTTGCCGAGCCTCTCTCCAACTGTGAAGTGGGTGCCATAGAATATTATGGAAATGGGGGAGTGACATGTCTGATTATATATGTACTGTTTATATTATTCTGCCCAATTTTATTAGTTAAATGCTTACTTACCTGTGTCTCTGCTCGATTGTACAGTCCTGGACTTTTTCATCCTTAATATCTTTAGTCATATCCTGTTAGCCTTAATGTAATAGTAAAACCTGCGGAAGAATTGGATTAAATTAGAAAATCCTTATCAGTAACCTATTGGGCTTTTGGGCAGAGTCTCAGAGTTTAACAGAACTAGTCATTAAATCTTTTGCCTTCCAAATAAATAAGACATGACCTACTTCTAGAGGAGGCACTTCAGAAATTGTCCCCCAAACTTTGGTAGTGGTTGGGGTCTCCACCAAGCCTCTCATGGGCCACTAGAAATGAAGGACTGGTGCCTGCCTAAAGGAAGTTACCGAATCTTTAGACCAGGAGGGGAGTTAATGAAGTACTAGGCAGGCTTACAAACGTTTGCATGGTTTAATGATTAAGAGCAGAAGTAAGAAGTCCTTGTCTGGAAGCTAGGCTCACTTAACCTTTCGAAACCTCAGCTTCCTCCTCCAGGAATGGGACTAAAAATAGCACCTGCCTGAGGGGTTCTGTAAAAGCAGCACACACAGAGCCTGTGACATAGTAAATTCTCCTCCACCCTGGCTATAGTTTTCACGCATATTTAAGTTTAGTTTTCAGAGTTCACACACAGCCTTTTTGTTCATTATAACAGTCCTTTAAGGGAGATAAAGCAAGTATTTTTGGTGCTATTTTATGAATGAGGAAATCAAGGCTTGGACCAACTTAGTAACTCACAGAGATACCCAGCCCCTTACGTGGAAGAGCTGGGATCCGAACCCAACTGTGGAGGTATTGTTTCCTGACCTGACCTCTGTCTGTCCCATGAGCTGGGTTTGGGCCAGATGAGAAGTTGCTCTCCACAATCCCCCATTAGAAACTATCCAATGATAACTGATGTTCACTCCGAGAAAAATCAGCCCCTCTTCCTTACTTTCTGCTTTGTGCTAGTTCCTGGTATAGGCCCATTGTCCCGATCTGGTTAAGCATTCTAAGATTAGAATACATTTAGTTAAGTGGATCTAAGTATCAAAAGTAAACTGGCACAAAATCAAAATTTGGTTCTTTCTTTGTGTTAAATTACAGTAAAAGTGTGGAAAACAAAAGACACAGCAGTAGGCCCCTAAGCTTGTCATGGGCCGAGGAGTTATGATAATGAGGGCACCAAGCACTATTGTCCCTGGAACAAGGACCATTTAGTAGAATCTGCATTGGGATTTTCCGTCAGGGAGAGTCAGTCACTTCACATCCCTGGGTGGGGAGGGACTGCTGAGTCCCTGGTGGGACCTTGTCCTTCCAATGCTGTTGAGACCCAGCCGTGGAGACATGCAATGTATGGACCGGTACACGCGCTGTTGAAAGACAGGAGAATGGGTCCAGTCTGGCACATTCCCCCTCCCATGCGCCTCCTCGTGCCAGAGAGCACAGCTTCCTCCTGGCCAACACATATGGCTTACGCAGCCTGGCCAGGCTACTAGTATAATTCTCACAGTGGGAGGAGAGCTCCTAATTCAAGTCCCTCTTGACTATTTGTCTTTCTGACCTTAGAATTCTGCTGATCTTGTGGCATCTAGTTATGGGGATGGGGCCCACCTGTGCCATTATCCAAATGCAATGTTGTTTTTTTATACCAGATGCATCCGCTAACATTTTTTTGTTAGCACATATAAAAAGTCAAGGACACTGTAAATGCCTTAAATGATCTGGCCCCAAGCCTACTTGGTGACCTACTAACCCATGGTTTCTGTCGTGGGGGAACATGATGGAAAAAATTGTTGCTAATACTTGGACTGATTTATGTATGTATGTGTGTATTTAATTTATTAATTTTGGACAACTTCCAATTTGCCTCTTTTCTTGTACATGTCGGTATTGTTGCTGAGAACTGTGTTTTCAGTGCAGTCAATTAGCCACGAGCGAGCAACCTTCATACTACTGAAGCCCCTTGCTGACCACTCAGGCCGCCTCTCAGAAGCGAGGAGGCGTGAGATTGGAAGAGCCAGTCATGAGGGGTGGAGCGTGGAGGAGAAACTGTCCCATGACATGACCACTGTTTGTCCCACAAGCGGGGTCCAGGCCAGGGTGGAAGTTGCTTTCCACAGACCTCTCTTTGAGACTATCTAATCATCATTGACGTTCATTCTGACATTAATCAGTACCCCTGTCTTGTCTCCTGCTGTGCACCAGTTCTTGGAACAGGCCATTGTCCTGACCTGGTCAAGTATGTAAAGTAATTCCAATACCTGGTAGCACTCATGACCTAGTACCTATGACTGTCCCCACCCTTTACTCTCCACAGTTCTTTGGTACCTGCCAAGAGGCAGGGAGATCCATTTTGTCTTGCAATCACTCGAGAGGAGGCTTGTATGTAAGTTTTTCTTACTAAACTGTTAGTTGCCAGACTGGTGTGGCCTAATTCTTTTGTCAGTCTCCCCCTGCCCTCCATTTATGAAGGTAGATTTTCAGTCTTGGGCCTTTTCCCTGGGTCTGTGTGTGTGAACACCAAGTCTGGTCCAGATTCTGACATCATTCCGTAAAATGCATGAGCAGTTGCTTCTTGTAGCATGAGTGGTGAAACACAGTGATTCACAGTCCGGCTTAATTCTTGTTAATATGTAACTTGGCAATATAACTGAGGCTGGGGACTAACCATTGGGGCCACAGGGCAGAAAGTACCCTCAACTCACAAAGGGCCAGTTGACCATCATCTCGGAGGCCAAGGGTAAGTGCACCACCACCATTGGGAAACTGGTCTTTGCTCTCGTGTTCTCCTGTACGGAGCCTGCCTTGGCTTCCTTCCTGTTTGCTCCCTAATCTCTGGTAGGAGCATCAAGAATAGGCTTGGACTTTATGTGTAGGGAGGGACTGGGACATAAGGGTCTGCTTCCGAGGACAGCTTTGCCTGTCTGTCGGAGGTGCAGAGCCCTCAGCCACCCTGAGCTAACAGAGACCAGAAGCCATTGTACCTGGTCGCCGATCCCCCGCAGGGTGGGCTCCTGCGATTCACCCAGTCAGGGTGGAAACAAAAGTTGCAATCTGAGCATTGAGACTCGTCCACCTACCACCTGGTGGGGGGCACACCAAACAGTCGTTTTCTCTCCCCTTTAGGCTGGTACCATCATGCATTCGTGGGTAGCCTTCACAGGCCTCGTGCTGCTTTGGACAGGTAAGTGAGTGGGGGGCTGGGGTTTGGAAGCCCTGAGCGTGTGGGTGTGGTGGAGGAAGATGGATGTTCTTGGGCTCTGTAGGAAGGTAATGGGTCAACAGGTGAGCAAAGAGCCAGGCTGCAATCTTCCTCCAAAGAAATTGCTTAAATGCTCTGAATCACAAAATCTGTGGCTAAGTATAACTGCCGTTTGTGCTTTAACAAAAAGGGCGGTGGGTAGATAGTTGGGTATGCATGTGTATGTGTGTGAGAAACAGTACCAGTGTTACTATGGGGTGGGAGGGGATGGAAAGGAGAAATGGGGATAGGACGGGAAAGCGGCCCGTCTTTCATTGCACGCTTTGTGCAGTTTGATCCTTATGAAGATGGTATGGGGTTTTAGTACCACTAGCACAGGAGAGAGTGTTTGTTCCTAATTGGCTTAACTCAGCAGTTGATTGAACATTCTCCAATTCCCTGGCTTCACCAGGGGAGGTGGGCTGTGCTCTCGAGCTGGCCGTCATCCACCCACGAGAACAGGGACCTCCCTGGGGTTTTTAGAACAATCCTCAAGCACCTGATAAGCCTTCGCTCCTCATGGAAGTATTAGAAACCCATTGTCTAAAAACTGATTTCTGAAAAGTTTATTAGATTTCTGCCCTTAAGCCAACAATACTTTAAACAGAACATTAGCTCTGCTTATTTTTATGAGAGAGGGGTAGTGAGGTGACTTCATTTGCGATGGACATTTTAAAAATTGCAATAAAAGTTAAAACTTCAATGGCAGTTGAATTCGCAAACATATTCAACTGAGACAGTGATTGGCTGTTGGGGACGGGAACAGTGACATGCTTGTGTTTCCTATTTGATAAGCAGACCCTGTCAAACCCAGAATGAAACTCATGGCCTTGTGTTGCTAGAGTGTCATTTGGTTGGAACATTTTGGAAGGAAATTTGAAAACAAGATGTAAAATACTTGTGCTCTTTATTCTGAAGATTTCTCTTTTAGAAATTTATCCCATTAGGAAAGAATCCTAAGTACAGAAAAGTGTTTAAATTATGTGTTATTTACAAACATCAAAAACCAAAATGCTGATAAAGATGTAAACAGAAAAATGCTTATAATAAAGTTTTCGATTCAAGA
>JAPYXV010005636.1:0-10384 GCA_028533065.1 Trachops cirrhosus | reverse complement strand
TTTTTAAGATTTTATTTATTTATCTTTAGAGGGAAAGGGAAGGAGAGAGGGAGAGAAATATCAATGTATGGTTGCTTCCTGTGCATTCCCTACTGGGAACTGGCCTGCAACCCAGGCATGTGCCCTGACTGGGAATCGAACCGTGATCTCTTGGTTCACAGGCCCGCGCTTAATCCACTAAGCTACACCAGCCAGGGCTCATTTCATTCTTTATATCTATGTTTTTCCCTCCTCTCCCCTCTTTTTAAAGCAGGCCCTGAAACATTCTTACAATACAGGTTTGGTGGTAGTGAACTTCTTTACTTTTTTTTGGTCTGGGAAGGCCTTTATTTTGCCTTTAATTTTAAATGATAGCCTTGCTGGATAAAGTAGTCTTGGTTATAGGTATTTTAATTATTAAGTGTCTTGGTGAGGGCCCTTCTGGGTTCATCCTAATTGGGACACTCTGTGCTTCCTGAACTTATGTAACTTTTTACTTCACCAGCTTAGGGATATTTTCAGCCATTATTGCTTCAAACAAGTTCCTCTATCTCTTTGCTCTCTTCTCTTTCTGGTACCCCTGTGATGCAGATGGTGTTAGACTTGATGTTCCAGAGGTTCCTTACATATTCCTTTCAAAAAAATTTTTTTTTTTAATTCTCTTTCCTTTTTGATGCTCTGCTTGGGTGTTATATTCTTCATTTCTGACTGGTTGTTTTTTATGGTTTCTGTGTCTTTTTTAATGCTTACTATCTCTTTAAGTTCTCACTGAAATCATCCATTCTTCCCCTAAAGTTCTTTAGTATTCTTATAACCATTGTTTTAAACTCTGCTTCTGGTATTTTGGTTGCTTCCATTTCATTTAATTCTTTTTCTGCTGAAATCTCTTATTCTTTCATTTGGGGCATATTTCTTTTTCTCCCCATTTTATCTCTGTGTATTAGGTAGATCTGCTGTGATTCCCAAACTTGTTGTATCTTTATGATGTAGGTGTCTTATTGGGCTCAGTGGCACAATCTTCCAGATCACCTGAGCTCAGTGCTGCAGGAATGTTTCTTGTGGGTCATGTGCACCCACTCGCCTGTTATAGTTGAATCTCGAATCCTGTTGGCCCTTTTGTGGGTGGAGTTAACCGTTCAGGATGGCTGTCTATATGGGTAAACCTCAATCACTATATATAAGTCACTGTACAGGGTCTGACCCCTGACGTGGAGTTGCTTCAGGTAGGCTCTGCTGCCTGCTGGAATCCCCCTTTGGGTATCCTGCTTATGTGGCTAGTTGGGTAGAGCTCTGGTGTGGCTTTATAGCCCACCACTAGTTGTGCTGGTTCTGGATTTATTTGGGTGGGATTCAGGTACAGTTTATGTCAGATGTTGTGTGTACTGGCCTTGGGCTACCTGTTTGGAGTTACCGTGCCATTCACTGTTTATTGCTGCATCTGCTGGGCTGGGGGTAGGGAATGTCGGAGGAGCCAACCTGTGTATAATAGTCAGCTTCTTCTGGTTTAGAGCTGGGCAGGTATGTAAAAGGTCAGAGGCTCTCTGAAGTCTGCCTCCACCTGTCAGCTACTCCACTTCCCCCTAAGGTTGCCTAGTCTTCCTCCAGAGCCTTCTGCAGAAAGACTGTACAGTAGGCCCAGTCTTTGACCCACAGACCCTTCCACGTGTTGTGAGCTTGGTATGGCAGGAAGACCAGGGTCAGGAGAACCAGGCTTGTGCATCCCCGACTTGGGGGCCTTGTGGGCAGGCACTCGGTGAAGGGTAAGTGGCTCCTACTTCAGAACCAAACCACTCAGTCTCTGCCAGAGTCTCCAACTCTAGTTCCCCAGGAGGAGCGTGCCAGAGGTTCAGGTTGGGTGCAGCCAGCCATCCTCTCTGCCAAAGCAAACTCAGCAGGGCAGAGCCATTGGGACTATGGGGAAGGTGGGAAGAGAGAGATCAAGAGTCTCTTCTTGGGGTGGTACCGGTCAAGCCTGCAGGAGGGACCAGGCACTTCGTCCTGGTCACAGAGTAATAGCCTATGTGGGAGACACACTTTTAATGTCCCAACTCAGAGCAGCCGTCCCTTCCTCCCCGTGGAACTGATCTCAGCAGGGCGGGGCCACTGCGGCTTGGGGGTGCAGATCCAGAGTCTCCTGTTGGGGGTGGTGCTAACAAACCTATAAGAGGAGGCAGGCACTTTTTTTCCCTTCCCAAGATTGCATGGGCAGAGCTTTAGTTTTAGTAAAAACTAAAACTACTTGGAAAACAACAGCTTGGTTTATAAAACTTGAGTATTGGCATCTACAAGAAAGATATTTATGTTTCTCTCATTGTGTAAGGTTAAAGGAGAAGACTCACTCCCTGTGGCCGTTTCTTCTGGATGACCAAGAGAAGTACTCAAATCCTCTCTATAGTTCCAACTCTCAGAGATTTGCTGTTTTGGAGCCAAATACAGTATCTTTCAATTTTAAGTAAGTTGGCATCTTTGAATGTTTATGTTCTGTTTTTTTCTCACATTTGTTTATTGAAATTTTTCTTTTTTTGGTCATAAAGGTTTTGGAGAAGCATGTACCATCAATTTGACCGAACGTTGCATCCCAGGGAGTCAGTGTGTAACATGATCACAAAAACGAATGAGCAAAATAAGCAGTTAGAGAAAGACATTAAAGACTTAGAATCTGTAAGTATTCAGAATTATCTAACATAATATATTGGGAATATTAAATTAGTTTACTTCCTTACTTGTGTTCCTAGTGTAAATTAGTATATGAGGAGGGACCCAAAAAAATTGTATTTATACAAAGTTGTGTATTCTTACATGTTTACACTTCAGTCACCTTCAAAGTACTCTCCATTTGATGCAATACACCTATCAAGACTTTTTTCCCACTGTGCAGAACAGGTTTTGAACTTGTCAATTTTGATGCCTTTTAGTGTTTCTGCCGGTTTTTTGTTTCACTTCTTCTCCACTGGCAGAATGTTTCCCTTTGAGGGCTTTTTTCATTGGGGAAACAAAAAAAAGTCTCTCTGGGTAAGATTAGGTGAATTAGGAGTGTAAGCATGGGGGTCATGCCACTTTTGGTCAAAAACTACTGAACACTCAGTGAGGCGTGGGCAGGCGTGCTTGTAAATCACCCATCATAAAATGGGCAAATGTGTAGAAAGAGGCTTCAAAAAAAATTCACTGAAGCCAAATGCAGCCTCTCACAACAACACTAATTGGTGGTACACTGCTACAGATGGGTTCCTAGGACACTCACCCTAGTGGGGGAAGCCTGTACTACAAGGGGCCCACCCTCCAGTAGATAATTCTGGTTTTGGGGGGTTCTCCCCTCATATAAAAACCTCATATGGGCACATGGTTGCTTGAAAGTCAGATCTCTGCTTTGAGTAGGTTAGTTTGAATCACTTTGCCTGAATTTTAAATATATTGAAATATCTGAAGTATATAGAGAAGTAGAGATATAAAATAATAAATATTGGGGTCAGGTCGTTCATGTTCTTGTTTTAAGAAATGAAACATGATATATTTGAAGATGCTTATACTCCTCCTCAGGCTTCCCCCACCTACTTTCAATAATTTGGTGTTAATTATTGTGAACATTTCTACTATGTAAGTTTGTATCCACAACAATTTATAATACAGTTTTGTGTGATTTAAAGTACCAAAAACATAATTTTTGTATGTGGTGTAAAGGGCCACAACAACATGAATCTGCATGTACCCTTCATTCAGCTAGGAAAGTACATGTATTATTTATTTACTTTTTAAAGATTTTATTTATTTTTATTTTTGGAGAGGGGAAGGGAGGAAGAAGGAGAGGGAGAGAAACATCGGCGTATGGTTGCCTCTCATGTGCCCCCACTGGGGACCTGGCCTGCAACCCAGGCATGTAACCTGACTGGGAATCAAACCGGCAAACCTTTGGTTCACAGGCCTGCACTCAATCCACTGAGCCGCACCATCCAGGGATGGAAACTGCATGTTTTAAAAATATGTAGAGATAAACTTACTGTTGTGCTTCTTTTTTCTCAACATTGTTTTGAAATTTATCCATGTTAATACATGTGTTTTAATACATTTCTTTTGATAATAACTATTGTATAATATTATCTTGTATAAGTAGATCACAGTCTGTCCATTCAGCTGCTGAACATTTAAAGTGTTTTTAGTTTTGGATTTCTATGATAGTAAGTGAAGTTGAATGACTTTTATATGTTTGTTGGCCATTTGGTTTTTTCTTTTCTGTGAGCATCCTATTCAAATCTCTGTTCATTTTTCTGTTGGCATATCTGACTTTTTCTTACTCATTTGAAGAATTCTTTATATACCAGGCACTGATTCTTTTTTAGTTAGTATATATATCACAAATGGCTTCATCCGGTCTGTTCTTTTCCTTTCCACTTTATTTATGGTATGTTTTGTATAGATGCTTTAAATTTTAATGTAGCTAATTTTTCAAGATTCAATTTTGTACAGTACCTAAAGAGAACATTTTACGGAAGTGTGTTTTTTTTCATCTACATATTTGAACATGTACTGCGTGTAATTAGTCATTTTTTTCAAATTTGTATTTGTTCTAGAAAATCAATAAACATAAAAATGAGGAAATTGATGGAGTTCTCACCAAGGAATTTTTACATTCAGTTCATCCCGAGTCACCTACCCTCAAAACCGCGCTATGTTTTAAGGAGCAAACTGTACTACCTGTGAATGATACTCTTCGAACTATAGAGGGCAGCAACCCTGCGGACAACCGTTACAGTGAATACACTGAGGAGTTTTCCAAATCCAAACCTGCTGTGGTCAGCTTAGAGTATGGTGTGGCACGAATGACTTGTTAGACTCATAGAATGTTTTCTGGACTAACTGTATAGTGCAAGAAGTGGTTTATTGTGAGGGCGATCTGTGTGCATGACCAAAAGGAATTTGTCTAATAATGCTCTTAGAGTCTAACAGTAGGTTAATAGTTGAAAGAAGGATGATGACTTGCTCTTGTGAGAGAAAGAAGTCAGTGTAACTGCATTTCTAACTAGGAATGACTTTCAGTTGAGAAACAAGTGATATTGGCAAATTTACTCAAAACACAGTTTGCATTGTATACTCGCAAATTGACATTTCTGTATGTTTTATATGTTAATTATAGCCAAACAGGAATAGACTTACTTAAGTATAATTTAATCACCAGTAAACAAAAGTCGACAAGGCAATGCCTTAATAATTGATATGGCAAGTTCTTTCGATTATGTAACCACATAACTATGAATATTTACATATTTTACCTGTTAGTGATGTTTAATGTTGAAGTGCCATGAAAAATATTTCTAATAAAGACTTAAAATCTCAGTTTACTCTTTACTCTTAGGTTTTGTAGCCTAGAGCAGGGTTTTCTGTTTGGTTTTCATTGGCCAGTCTTGTTCAGCCTGTATGGATCGCGCTCTCGTTCCTGCAGGCCTGCCGTGCGACAGTGCTCCTGTGTGGAGGCGCACTGTTGAGTCCATGCTGAGCTCGTCCCACTGCCATACTCAGAATTAGTGCACCTGCAGTTTTTACTCTGATTACAGTTTGCTGAGTACTACATTTGATGACTTACTGTTTATAACATAGGTTATTGATTTTTTTAAATATTTAGGACATTTCACGGTATGGATTACTGCACTGTTGATTCTTATTTTGTGGTTGGCTTTATTCTTTTGATAATTATATAATTTAAAAAATCTAAAGTTCTAAGACTGTTCTTAGAACATGAAAAGTACATATATATTTTTAAACTGTTTTCTCTCTCAATAAGTTACTACTCTTTCTAGACTATTTCACTTTCAGTTTACCCAAACATTTTTGGGTAAGAACAAAAAGGAAATACAGATAGATATATCTGCTTGGTTATCTGAATCTTAAAGCAGTCATTTCTATATGGAATATTATTTTCTGTTAATATATAAGAAAAGAAGGAGAGTGAAGGGTAGCCTTAATACAAAGTTAATGTTTAACAAAAACAACTTAAATGCTGGGAAGAGTTTCATTTTACCATGTAACTGTATTCGGTGTACTGATACGTATCTTTAAATTACAAGAGAAGAAGCATCTGTATGGTAGCCAGTGACCTGCTGGGCTGGGGCGACCCGCATTCACACAGGACCTGGATGCCTGAGGTCAGGACTGCCGGAGACAGCCGGCTTTAAAATTGAAGATTTAAGTGATATGGGTGGCATGAGACATAAAATTAAAGGGTACAAAGAGATCTGCAAAGGACCCCCCATGCTTCTCTTTATTATGCCTATATCTTTTACTAGTTTTGAACATAAATATTTTTTCAAGTGGGAAAAAAACTTTATTGTATGAGAGCTTATCTAGTCTGGTTTAGTTTTTCAGCGCTTTTATGTAACAAATTATGTTGATTGGAAAAATACTCCTTTTTAAAGAGCAGTAGAAATGTACTCTGTATAAAACACTATCTGTGGTATTTAAGCACTGGGACGGGAAGCTTATTAACCTTTGTGAGCACGGAGGGAAAGTGTTTGTGCTTTGTTACTGGGCTCCAGCACTGACTGTGGCTTTCAGATCTTCCATGGAAGACTTCTTATAGTCAGCTCTTCGGTTTGTCATCGTCTCATCTTCAGTTGAGGCACATATATATGTGTTTACCTGCTCTCACGTGGACTGGGAAATCAATTAACACACTCAGTGACTGATAAGGGTATGTATTGGCAAAAAACAGATTGTGTATCTCATAAAATTGGATTTATGTTCAGTGTGTTTGGGAATATATAGCATGTAAATTATTTCATATATTATTTAAAGGTAATTAAATGTTCATGTTTTACTTGGAATGTTTTGCTTTGGGGGAAAAAAAAATTGAATCAAGTTGTAGTTGTTTTTTTCCACCACCTAGGCAGATGAACCTGCAACATACACTAATTGTAACAGTGTCAAGTTTAAGCAGTTCATTTTTCCAAAAGACAGGTGTTGTTAATTAATAACCATTATATACAAAAATAATTTTCAAAATATTTAAACTAGGAATAGTGGACTAAAAGGTTCAGCAGATATAGTTGATCGTGTCATTAAATTTTTCCTTTGTGATCATCACTTCCTGTTGTTATAATCAGTAACAGTTTGCTCTTACCAACTCGTTAATGGAAGGCAGTGTCCCATGAGTATGTACGTTAACAAGGTGAAATGTCTCTTTAAGACAGATCTGGATGTAAACAGGAGGAAAATGATTGGCAGAGAAGAGTATTCATTTTATTTGGGGGTGTTTTGAGCAGGTTAGTGAGGCTAGAAATAATTCAGGGAGTCTTGACTAAATAAAGAAGAAAAGAAGCTCCCCCTCCCCAAATCTCTTTATTTAGTGGATTAGCAGGACAGGGTGGTATTATCAGGATAGACTCTTTATTTTTTAAATTTTAGAGTTTAGAGCACCGATTTAGAGCAGTTTTCGGTTCACAGCAAAATTGAAAGTGCAGAGATTTCCCATATACCCCTACCCCACACATTCGTAGCTTTCTCCATTATCAACACCCCCTACCAGAGTGGTGCATTTGTTACAGTTGATGAACTTACATTGATACATCATAGTCACCCAGAGTTCATAGTTTAGGTTTCTCTTTAGGTATATATTCTGTGGGTTTAGACAAATGTATAATGACCTTTAAGAGTACCATATAGAGTATTTTCACTTCCCCCAAAATCTTCTGTGCTCTGCCTACTCATTCCTCTTCCTCCCCTCAACTGCTGGTAACCACTGATCTTCTTACTATCTCCATAGTTTTACCATTTCCAGAATGTCATATGTTTGGAATCATATAGGGGGGACCACAGAAAACCCAGAATTTATTTATAAAAGGTTGTATATTTATTCTTACATGTTTAAACTTTAGTCACCTTCAAAGTACTCTCCATTTGATGCAGTACACCTATCAAGATATTTTTTCCCATGGCTCAAAACAGTTTTTGAACTTGTCCATTTTGATGCCTTTTAGTAACTTCTGCCATTTTTTGTTTCACCTCTTCCACATCAACAAATTGTTTCCCTTTGAGGACTTTTTTCATCCAGGGAAACAAAGTTGTATTGGGTGAGATCAGTGAATAGGGAGGGTGGGGCACGGGGGTCATGCCATTTTTGGTCAAAAACTGCTGAACACTCAGTGTGGTGCAGACAGGTGCACTCATAAATCACCCGTCAGGAAATGGGCAAATGTGTTGAGTCTTCAAAAACAATTCACTGACGCTGAACACAACCTCTCACAACAATGCCAACCAGTACACTGGTACAGATGGGCTCCTAGAACACACCCAGCAGGGGAAGCCTGTACTACAAGGGGCCTGTCCTTCAGAAGGTAATTCTGGGTTGGTTTTTTTTTTTTGGTCCCCCCTTGTACAGTATGTAGCTTTTCACATTAACTTTTTTCACTTAGTAATATGCATTTAAGTTTCCATGTGTTTTATCATGGCTTGATGGCTCTTTTTTTTGTTGTTGATAGCATTGCACAATCTTCCATTTTCTGATGTACCAGAGATTATTTGTCCATTCACCCACTGAAGAACATCTAGGTTGTTTCCAAGTTGTAGCAGTTATGAATAAAGCTGCTATAAACATCCATGTGCAGGTTTTTGTGTGGACAGAAGTTTTCAACCCCTTTGGGTAAATATCAAGGAGTATGATTGCTGGATTGTATGGTAACAGTATGTTCAATCTTGTAAGAAGTTACCAAACTGTCTTCCAAAGTAGCTGCACCATTTGCATCCCCAGCAGCAGTGAATAGAGTTCCTGCTGCTCCACATCCGTACCAGTGTTTGGTGTGGTCAGTGTTCTGGATTTGTCCATTCGAATAGGTGTGTAACTAGCCTAGCCTTTTTTTACTTTTGTTTTTTCAGAAGTCTACTTTAAAATACTAAAAAACTTTCAGTTGGTATTCTAAGTTGGATGAGACACATTGCAAAACGATTTAGAACAGTTGCAGACTCTTATCAATGACCGATCCATATTCATTACCCAAGTTTTAGCTATTTTGTTGGCTTTTCCATGTAGTAATCCAGTTGGCATTAGTATGCTTGATTAAAGTAAAATGTGGAACCTGTATTTTAAAATATACAACTAAGCTTTAGGAATCTCTATCTGCAAAAAGCTTATAATCAAAATTAATTGATTATTTTAAAAATATGTATACTATTGTACTTGCTACCTTGTAAGAAAATAAACACTAATTTCTGCCATTTTATAAACTGCTACACTAGTTATTTCTAGGCAAATAAAATATCCTTTTGTACAGCAACATTTATAAAATAGTGGAATTATAATAAAGCAACTTTCAGAAGCTAGCTACTTAGTAGTAGACTCTTTAAGCCTTGTTTTTCAGTTTCTGGTTCAGCAAGTGTGGGTTAGTTCTTTGGAGTTAAAGGTATTTGCATAGATAGCAATAAAGTGTTTGCATTAACAGTATTTTTGGAGATTGATACAAAATGGTATGGGAATCACACTCAGACATTGCCCTAAACCACCAACCCATATCATTAAGCATCTCTCTTGTTCTTAAAGGAAACACAGAATTACTCTAGAACAAAGCAATAGATTGGGGAGCATAATACTTCTGAAACATTGCTACACAAGTGAGAGGGAGAAATAATCCTTTGTTCCAAGCCACTGAGAGTTTGGGCTTTTTGTTACTGCAGCATAACCTGGTCTATCCTGAATGATGAAAACACTAGCTCACCTGACGCATTAATACTTCTCCAATTTCAATTAAAGTTCACAGTCCCTTATTGTCTCAAATGGCCTTTGACTTGTATTTTTGCACTGCTCTCCAGTTTAGATTCATCCATTGCATTGGATCACAGCTCTTTTGTCATCTTGAACAGTCCCCTCATCTTTCTTCATTTGCCTCGACTGTTTGAACCAGACCAGTTGTACAGCATTATCCCACTTTCTGCATTCGTCTGATTATTACCTCATGTCTCTGTTTTACCTCCTAAAAGTACGTACTAAATGAGGTTCAGATTAAGCAGTTTGGGAAAAATGCTGTGTACTTCATATAGAATTTCTTAGAAGGGTGTAATGTCAGGCTTTTCTACTGTTCTATGCGAGATTTGATCACTTAGCTGATCTCTCCAAAGTAAAGGTACATTTTCCCCACTTTGCACTTAGCAAATTCTCTGCAGGATGATGTTTTGGCATCAAAATGAGAACCCCATTCCCTAACTACCCATCCACTGGTGATAGTTACCTGAATCAGTTGCCTCACTGGGTATTTCAAAATGGTGATTTCTCTACTTTTGTCTTCCTTTTTACACTTATTTGCTTGCATTCTTTTTTTTATTAATATATTTTATTGATTATGCTATTACACTTGTCCTATTACCCTGCTTTCATTCCCCTCCACCCTGCACACCCTCCCCCACCCACATTCCCCCCCTTTAGTTCATG
>JAPYXV010005635.1:0-10386 GCA_028533065.1 Trachops cirrhosus | reverse complement strand
GGGGGGGAAAGGGTGAAGGGTTTACAGGAACAACTATAAAGGACACATGGACAAAAGCAAGGAGGGGTGGAAACAGGGGAGGGAGTTGGGGATGGCTGGGGTGGTGGGGAGGGGTGGGGGGAAAAGGTAGAAAACTGTACTTGAAAAACAATAAAATTCAAAGTACTTAATAAAAATAAAAATAAAATAAAAGATTTCAACTAATACAGAGCTTCGGCTTTTACAGATTTGTATAAGATTGCTTCTGAGCAAGATTTAATAAAAGAGTTCAAAGACAAAAAAAAAAAAAAAAAAAAAGACCACAACACAGGGCCAATGCAATAGATGCTGGGAAGGAGGGAAGCCCAGGATCTTATGAGAGTCCCTTGGAGGCTGCTACTTGGAGCGGGGGTAGATGGCCCTGGAATTGAGTTCATTGCTATGAAGGATGTGGCACTCTCCATCAAAACACTCAGAAAACAACGAATACTCCTTTTGAAACCACACCTCATGAAAGGCAGGCTCCCTAAGATCTGCAGGCAGGCAGAGAGGGAAACCCATGAGGGCTGTAGTGACAGCAAAACCTTTTGATCAGGTGAGTTTTAAGAACATTTTGGGTAGATGTAGAGATGTGAGAATGGCATGCATTCCAGTGTGGGAGCATGTGAACAAAGGTATGGCATGTGCTGAGTTCCTGAAGTGGGGAAATGGGCTGGACATCACTAAGTGGTACACCTGTTTCATTCTTTAGTCTTGAGATAACAGCAGAATAAATTCTAATAACTTCTGCCTTGTCCTGTGTGGCTCTTCATCAAATACAGGGTACAGAAACGAACAATGGCAGAGTTGTGTTCAATGCTGCCAAGCTTTCCATTCTGAGTTGGCAGTTCCAGTATTTAATTTTCTAAGTTAGAAAATCCCCTGGCTTGGGATTTTGCCAGAAATTACTTTCCCCCAATTAGATTCCAGTTTGATGCAATCATCACTTTAAAAACGGTCTCAAATCAAAACCATCTAACAGCCAATTTTGAAATGAAGATAATGGTAGAAATTCAACACATCCCAGAGACTGCATTCATTGAATATGAGGTTCAAGAACAGGAAAAAAGGAGAACTTTGTCTGCCCTGCTTTGGACATAGAGTGTCATCGAGTGTCATAATGGGGTGGTCTTGACCAGCACATCCTCTGGGTGGCTTAGCACAAGTCAAATCAAGCCTTCAGAGGAAGTGCAGTTTGGTATCTAAAGAAACCAGATTTGATGTGTTCACCATACGCTCTTTCTTTTTATCATACTGGCATATTCCAGAGAGGCTGCCAGAGGATATAATGGCCAATCTATCAGATGCATAGTTCAAAACACTGGCAATCAGGATGCTAACAGAAATGGTTAAGTATGGTCACAAAACAGAGGAAAAAGTGCAAATTGAAGACTATGCAAATTGAAATAAAGGAAAATGTACAGAAAACCAATGGTGAAGGGTAGGAAACCGGGACCCAAATCAATGATTTGGACCAGAAGGAAGAAATAAACATTCAACCACAACAGAATGAAGAAACAAGAATTCAAAAAAAAATGAGGAGAGGCTTAGGTACCTCCAGGATGACTTTAAATGTTACAAAATCTGAATCATAGGGGTGCCAGAAGGAGAAGAGAAAGACCAAGAGATTGAAAATTTATTTGAAAAAATAATGAAGGAGAATTTCCCCAATCTGTCAAAGGAAATAGATTTCCAGGTAGTCCAGGAAGCTCAGAGAGTCCCAAAGAAGGTGGACCCAAGGAAGCACACACCAAGGCCTATCATAATTACATTACCCAAGAAGAAAGATAAAAGAGAGAATCTTATAAGCAGCAAGACAAAAGGTGACAGTTACTTACAAAGGAGTTCACATAAGACTCTCAGCTGATTTCTCAAAAGAAACCTTACAGGCAAGAAGGGAAGGGGCTGGAAAGAAGTATTCAAAGTTGTGAAAGGCTAGGAGTTACATCCAAGATTACTCTATCTAGCAAAGCTATCATTTAGAATGGAAAGGCAGATAAAGTGCTTCCCAGATAAGGTCAAGTTAAAGGAGTTCCTCATCACCAAGCCCTTTTATGAAATGTTAAAGGGACTTACCTAAGAATAAGATCAAAACTATGAACAGTAAAATGACAATAAACTCACAACTATTAACAACCGAACCTAAAAAAAAAACCGCAAACAAACTAAGCAAACAACTAGAACAGGAACAGAATCACTGAAATGGAGATCACATGGAGGGTTATCAGCAGGGAAGGGGAACAGGGGATGGAGGAAAATATACAAGGAATAAATAGCACGAATGGTAGGTACAAAATAGACAGGGAGAGGTTAAGAATAGTATAAGAAATGTAGAAGTCAAAGAACTTATACGTACAACCCATGGACATGAACTAAGGAGGGGAGGAATGCGGGTGGGAGGGTGGTGCAGGGAGGAGGGGAATAAAAGGTGGGGAATGGGACAACTATAATAGCATAATCAATAAATATGTTTTTTAAAAAAAGAAAAATGTGTCTTATTTTACAGGAAAAATGTAACACAGTTTTTGTCCAACCCATTACAATATCTTCAGAAAGATTTTGGAGTCTGATCCTTAACACAATCCTAAAATAATTTGTCTTCCTTTTATCCTGCTAAAACCTACTTCTTCATTTTTTCTGTTCTTTGTTTGTTTAATGGAAGATTTCTGGATTTAATTACAACTAAAAGACCTTATGTGGTATACACACTTTCATCAGCTGGATATATAAAAAACTAAGTCAGGACAAAAAATCAACCCATGAGCAGATTTCAACTCAGAAAGGGTAATGATTTCATTGCTTAAGGGAGAAGGAAATACAGGAAAGTGTCTTTTTCTAGTTCAATGGATTATTACAGATATGTGATTTATAATCATTGATGGCAAAAGGACAGGCAGGGGACAATTAACAATGACTGTTATCTCTCTCTGGTTGAACTCTATTCATGTATTTCAAGAAATATCATTGTCGACCATTGCTTTCAAACCCTACTGGGGAAGCTACATAACCTCCCTTGGGAAAACTAGGATATGTTATTTTCATCCTTTGATTAGTAATGTCTAGTTTCCTCTGGTATCCACCCTAAATTTGTCTGGTGCTACATATATCATTATTTTTTTTTCTCTGTTGGCAACGGAACCAGCGAATGCATTACCATCTGCATAATTTAGTGCTTTCAAGCTTTTATTCCTCTTTGGCTTTCTTTTCATTATGTTGTACATATCCTACATCAATGTTTGCAAAGGAAAGAAGCATCCAACATCAGTGGCAGAGAAGCCAAGAGAACACTCTAGGAGAACCTCTGAAAATACCAAGCCAGAGCTATAAGTAAAGAAACTGAGAGATTTTCCAAAGGAACTTGACTGGGATTCAGATGAATCTTCCCCTTCATACTGCCTTTTACTAAGACACAGTCACAAGTGAAACAAAAATTTTCTATAAATCACTTGCAGACACGCTTATAACCTTGCATGTTTACTTAAGGGATATAATGTGCCTCAGTGTTTCTTTCCACTTTAGGGACAAACAGAAAATGGCTAGTCAGTATTTTTGGGAGCTGACCAGAGGCCTTTAGGTAGAACCCAATGCTGAGTTCCTAAGTTGCAGGGGTGTCCAACCTTTTGGCATCTCTGGGCTATACTAGAAGAATAAGAGTTGTCTTGGGCCACACATTAAATACACAAACACTAACAAAAACTGATGAGCAAAAAGAAGGTTTTAGTTCTGTGTTGGGCTGCATTCATAGACATCCTGGACTGCATGGGGCCTGTGGGTTGGACACCCCTGATTTAGAACATAAGGCCAGTTTCTTCTTCGAATATATTGTGTTTGTTCCAAACCCATTTAGCATCGATAGGAGATCAAATGGAGAGATACATAGGGTGTGTATGATGCTATGGAAATGTTTCTCAGTATCTATCTTGATCCTGCTTCTTTAAACTCAGGAAACCCAGCACCTGAGAAGAAAAGGCTTTGGCCATCATAGCCTTACTTCCACAGAAGTTCTAGACAACCCCTGCCCTGCCAACCCAGTTCACTTCGTTCCTTCTTCCTCCTTGAGTTCTACTTTTCCCTGGTTTGAGTAATAATGATATAATCTTCACCTAATGGATATTTATGAATGAATATTGCTGAATGATTGACCTTGAGCATCATCAGCCATATTTCTTAGACTAAGTAGCTTTCTCTGCTTTGACCTTTGAGTCTTTTCCCCCCAAATTTATACCTATATCCTGGGGCTATCTGCTTTAGACTGTTCAAGATCCTAACACCCTGGTCCCAATCTTGACAACCGTTAACATCAGAACTGCCTCAGCCACCTTAAAGGGGAATTGGATACCCTGTTTTGACTCAGACACTGGCCCGCAGTGTCTGTGGCATTATGGATGAAATGAGACATTCACATGGACTACCAAGTCCTGTGCAGAAAAAGGGATGACACGGCTACCTTCTAAAGGGGAGGATACCTCAGAGCATCCTGGTCACTGTCTCTAGAGGACAGCACCCCAATCCTTGCCTTCACAGGTTTTTTATTGGCTTTTAAATTGCACAGGGATACAGGTAAAGTTCATTAATCATTGTCAGGCAGTAAGAATCAAACAACAGAGAGCAGTCAAAGAACTACGAGGGCTTATTCTGAGTCAGGGTCTGTTAGCTAAAGGGCTACAAAACTTCAGGAAACAAACTCATTTTCTGCTCAGAACTTTATCATTTAATTAAGAACATTCTTAGCTAAGCAGTTTTCACAGGAGTTTATGTATTCTTTCTCAGGCCTGATCACCAGGGGAACCTGCCCTTTCCAGCACAGGGCTGCACCATCCTCTGTCATTGTTTTAGGGTTAAGTCAGGCAGAGGAGGCAAGATAGTCAAGAAATTAGGAGACTTCTCACAGGCAGAATGAGGACTACTCGGGCTTTGTCAAAGCCGAGGGGCGAGGGTCCATCACCCCCTTTCTCCATAGCCCCCCAAGTCCTTCCCTGGGGCCTCCACGTGATCATGCCTGTCTTAGGTCATTCCCCTCTTGGGGAATCTTACCCGTTGTTGGCTAACTGATCAAGCATTGGGGCCAGTTATGGAAAAAGGAGCAGAAGTGGCACTTCTGCCAGGGAGATAAGCTTTGTCTCCTTAGTGGCTTATGGTCTGAAGGTCTCTCACTCAGCCTTAGCCATGGGGGGGTTACAGCTCCTGAAACCAGGCAGGATGGCTCCCAACACTGTTTATCCTGTAAGAAGTTTGATCTGCATTCTCAGTAGAAGAAATCACGCATAGGACTATTCATAGGGTACACAGAGTTATAATTTAATTGTCTCCCAAAATCCAAATGCAGAATTTGTAAAGATACAAGAAAAAAAATTAGGAAATACCATATCAATACTGAAAACTAAGTTTAGCAGACAACCCAGTGCCAATGTCTAGCAGTGTATCTTTGCTGACTATAAATATAAGGCAGTTTGAAGTGTATTGAAAACAAGTTGCTGCTTAGAATTCGCCTCGAGGTATGAATTATGAGGTAGCATGAGTACTCTGTTAATCCTCCTTGCTCCCAATCATCAGATAATATCCATCAGAGGTAAAGGTTACCACATTAATGATCTGGACAAGAGGCAGGTAGCAGATCATGGTAAGCCAAGATTTCTAATTTCTCATGTATTATATTGGTCCACAGGTACAAGAATCAGGTTGCGGAGAAAAGGATGCATATTACCGAGGAAAGTAGATTTGAACCAGGTGAACTAATGACACTGGGCCTCAGGGCCTCTCATTGTCTTCCAGATGTAGTTTTGGAAAGAGGGGGAATTGCTACACCAGAGGCAGTGAGCAGGGCCAAGGTCACCCCACAACAAAACAAATAAATTTGAAAAGAATTTTCTAATTAAAGGGTTAGCAAAGAAAAACATTAAAAAAAGAAGAGGAAAAAAAGAAAATCTAGCCAGAGCCAAAGAAATAACACTACATAGTAAGAAAAGACTTGGAGGAAAGGTAACTCTCCAAAATAACATTTTCCTGTAAAACCCAGGAGAAACTATTAGGAAACTATTTGGAATGAACAACAGAGAAGAATACACTGTCTTTATGAAGCAGAAATAGAAAGCCACAAGGAGATAAAATACTAGGAAAAAAAGCCACAGAACAAGCTGCAACAAAGATGTATGAAACAGAGAAGCATTACAATAACAGACATAAAATGCACTGAATAAAGAAACAAGAGCAGTAAACAGAACTGATGAGAGAGGTGATGACTGACACAGAGGACAGAGAAAGATGAAGATCTTCATGTGGCTCACTGGTGTTTCTAAAGGGGAGCACACAGGCAGCAGTTAATAATCAATGCTATCTATACAAGAAAATATTCCTGAGAGAAAAAATGATGTATGGATTAGGGTGGCTCACCCAGGCAAAACCAGTAAAGTGACCAGCGTCACTTTTGGTCACACACTGGCACTGCTTTTGATAAAAGGTTTTATACTCTATGATGGTCTTCTTGGTCTTACAATGCCCTTTACACTCTTAAAAATGACTAAGGAAGGACGCCAAAGAGCTTTGTTTATATAGATTATATCTCTCAATGTTTACCATTTTAGAAATTAAAAGAGAATTTAAAGAAAATATGTATGTGCTTATTAAAATATTAAGCCCAATTTGTATTACCATAAATAGAATATTTTTGTGGGGAAAAAATCCTATATTTTCCAAAACAAAAAGTGTGGGAAAAGTGACATTGTTTTACATTTTTACAAATCTCTTCAATATGTGGCTTACTAGAAGGCAGAAGAATCATATTTACTTTTGGATTCAATTTGTTTTAATGTTACTTTGGTTGAAATATATGAAAAATATCTAGTATCACAGAGATATGTAGTTGGAGAGTATTTTAGCAGACAACAGTACATGTTGTGTCTTTGTTTTAAGATTTTATTTAATTTTAGAGAGAGAGGAAGGGAGGGGGAAGGAGAGGGAGAGACATTGATTGGTTGCCTTTCACACACCCCTAACTGGGCATCCAGCTAGCAACCCAGGCATGTGCCCTGACTTTTGGGCACATGCAACCAGCAACCTTGTGGTTCTCAGGCCAGCACTCAGTCCATTGAGCCACACCAGCCAGGGCCAATTGTAGATGTTTTTAAAATACTACACCAAAACTTGAAAAGTGGTCATTAGTTACAATCATCAAAGTACAGAAGCAGCCCAAGTGTCCATCAGCAGATGAGTGGATAAAACAACTGTGGGGCATTTACACAATGGAATACTACTTGGCTGTAAAAAGGAAAAATTTACCCTTTGTGATGGCATGGATAGACTTGGGGAACATAAGCTAAGTGAAATAAACTAGTCAAAGAAAGACAAACACCGTATGATTTCACTCATATGTGGGAACTAATAATCAGATTTAATTACCATGCAACATAGAGACAGACTCATAGAGGACAGGATGACAGCTATGGAGGTGGGGGTTAGGGAGTGGACAGATGGAGCAAAAAGGGAAAAGGACTTGTAGACATGGACGACAGCATGGTGACTGTGACTGTGGGGGAAGGGGCTTAAGAGGGGATAAATGCTAATGGAGAAAATACAATAAAAAATTTTTAAAATAAGTGGACTCATGAAAATAAAATAAAATAAAATGCTGCATCAAAACTTGAAAAGTGGTAGTTTTTAAAGGTTAATTGTATTATGGGAACTGAAATCATATTACATAACTCTTCATGCTAGTTACAGTAAAATCCATTGGTCTATCTTATACTTTGAATCTTTACCTATATAACACCATAAATTCGTAATTTGGAAATATATTGTTTTCCTGAGTTATTCAAACCTTCCAAATGTGGACACATTTCATTAAACGAGTTTTAATGATCACATGTATTAATATCACCACTGATACTGTCAGAAAAGTCTGAGTATTGGGAAGCTAGCCAGCTTAAAAGATTTCCAAAATTGTAATTCTCACCTGGAAGTTTGAATATTATCATTAACAACAAATACTGTAGGTTTTTTTCCTTGAAGTGGTAGTCTCAGTCCATTTTTGAGAAAATACTTAAATGTCTGAGCCCTGGCCAGTGAGCACCAGTCTGTTGCAGCACCGTGCATTACACCCGCAGGACCCTGAGGCCCTCAGGTCTCCCAGCCTCGCTCTTACCACCGCTGCTCAGCCAACATCTAGACAGATGAACAGAGGTATTCTACAAAAGAATTTTTAAGAATTCAGGTTGCCTCTGTAACACTAAATGTGAGTCTATAAGGAGCAATAGACATTTTGACAGATAAAGTTTGTAAGACATCTTATATGTTTTTATAAACATATTACTTTCCCTATTAAAATATAAATATTTCATGGAGATCAAGCAACAAAATTTATTTATACCCTATTTTAAAGACACAGACTTAAAAAAGTGATGAGATAAAAATAAAAGGATGCATAAATGTGTTTTTAAAAAAACAAAAATATAAAGGACATAAGAATCAAAATGTTATCAGACAAAGTACAATTCACATCAGAAATCATTAAACAGAACTAAGCTAGGTATTGACAATGGGCATGGTTTCATTCCACAAAGAAGGAACGGCTCACCTAGAGTTTCATGAGCCAAATGTATTACATAATAAAATAAACAAAATAAAAACAGGCATACTAACACAAGAAGAATTTGAAAGGAAGATACCAGAAGTGATACATTAACACATTTTTTATCTTTCTTAGATCAAATAGGAAAAAAAGAAAGGCAGGCTACAGATCATACAATTAATGCATGCTGAATTTAAATCAATTTACCTCTGGCAGAACAACACAGGCTTTAAACCATAAGAACAGGGAATATTATCTTGAGACTTGAGCAGTGGGGTATATGCTTGGAGGGCAGTAGATTTATGTGAATGGTTTCCTGAGTGGTGAGTCTAATACCAAGGCCGAGATTTCACATGTGGCCTGATAGATGAGCCCCAAGGATCAAGTGTATCTTGTAAGCCAGATCATTTCAATGTCTTGGGTTTCCTTCATTCATGCCCATGTTATGAACACCTATTCTTACATAAACGTTCCATTCTTGTTTCAGTAGGGAAAGCTGAAGAGGATCAATAATCTTTCTTTATGTGCTAGCATTTTGAACAGTATCTTGCATATAGTAGGTGCTCAATAAACATTTACTGAATGAATGTCCACATTTGGGACACAGAATTAAATACTGATTCCTGATTAAGAAAATAAAATGAAACAAAACAAAACCCTCAGCTAACTAGGACAAGAAGGGTACTCCCTCAACCTGAAAAAGAAAATCTATTAAAAAGGTAACATCATACACATTGGTAGAACATTAAAACTTTCCCTTCTGAAACAGTAAAAAGCAAAGGAAATTCAGCCTTACCACTGGTATTAGACATCGCAGTGAATGTTGTAGCCAGTTCAAACTGGGAAGAAAAATAACGAAATAAAATACGTCCAGTCTGGAAGGGAAGAACTCTGACTGTTTGATTCAATGATGGCATGATCATCTAGGTAGAAAATTCTACATGGAACATATAAAAAAGCTCCTACAACTAATATATGAATTTAGCAAGATTTGCAGGTGTAAAATCACTATGCACAAACCAATTATATGTATGCACAATATGAGATTGAAATTTTAAAAATAGCATTTAAATTAACATAAAGTTTAAAATACTTAAGGAAAAATCTAGCCTAAAATTGGAATGATTTAAACACTGAAGAAAATGCCAAAATAGTACTTAGAAAAATTTAAAAACCCAAATAAATGGGATTACATTTCTAGTTCATTGGTCAGTGGGTGTGATACTTTTATCAGCATTCCACAGTTTGAACTACATTTCCAATGCATATTGAAAATATTAGTTTATAAAATAAAGCTGGCACTAAATTTACACAGAAATGAAAAAGTACCCAAATAAAAACAACAACAACAAAACCCTGAAAAAGAACAAAAGATTATAAATCTACAGCACGCAGAACAGTGTGGTGTCGTAGATGAATGGAACATGACAGAGGGTCCACAAGTAGATCCCCACTGCATAAGGACAACAGAATTTTGGCAAAAATGCACTCTGTGTGTGCTGAGGGGCTTATCTCCATACTCCCCCAGTATTTATTACTTCTGTGTCTACCTTCACCTCCTGCTCCCTGGAGCCCCCATCTCAGCCCGAGATGAGAGCTGAGGGTCTTCCTATGACTTTCCTGAGAAAGAAAGCCCACTGCCTGGGCCATGTGCTCTACACATGTGTGTGCCCTTCTGGTTTTCAAGTAATATTGCAGAGCTTTCCCAAGCCTTATGCACATCTATTTCCAGCTTTTCCTTTGAAGTTTTTGCCTATACTATTGTTTATGCTGTTACTTACTACCTCAAGAAACCATGAAGTTAA
>JAPYXV010005634.1:0-10386 GCA_028533065.1 Trachops cirrhosus | reverse complement strand
GAAGAAGAAGAAGAAGAAGAAGAAGAAGAAGAAGAAGAAGAAGAAGAAGAAGAAGAAGAAGAAGAAGAAGAAGGAGGAGGAGGAGGAGGAGGAGGAGGAGGAGGAGGAGGAGGAGGAGGAGGAGGAGGAGGAGGAGGAGGAGGAGGAGGAGGGGGGGGAGGAGGGGGAGGAGGAGGAGGAGGAGGAGGAGGAGAAGAAGAAGAAGAGGAGCCTGCACACAAATAAGCGATTTCTCATTTCCAAGGAAGGAATTTACAGTTAGATTATTCTATAAATCAGTGTGTTTCCTGGCAATCTGCCATCACTTATTTTGGCCACCCAGGAGGAAAACATCAGTGTCTGCAAGTGGGGAGTATTACTATGGTTTCTAGGAGCCTCCAGGGACCCTGGGAGATGTGAGTGCTTTCCTACCCACCCATCCCTGGGATTTCCTACCTTCTTCCCACTTGCCAGGATAGGGACAGATAAAAGGGCTCACTGCATGATCTGCCCTCAGGTCTCACTCCTCAGAGGTAATCAGCCCTGAGCACTCTCTGAAGTAAGAAGCAACAGTGAGATGTTTTACCTAAAAGGGCCAATTAAACCATGAGAGATTATTTGCAGATAGCCTTTGGATGAAGGAGTTTGAAGGGTTCCCTTTCTGTTGTGTTTATTTCTTTGGGGATGCTTTTTTAGGCTTCATTAACCACTAGAATTTAACTCTAATGGAAATAAAATAAATACCAAAGACCTTTGCTAGAAATTACTGATGGCCTCTGTTTTGGAGGACAGGTTGGAGGATTTCTCTCTGTAAAGCTGGAGAGCAGCTAGAAATCCTGCCTTTTTCCAAAAGCCCCTCAGTCTCCCTCTCCCAACAATTCTATGTAAATCTCAGGAAAGAACTTTCATTGATCCTTTTAGGTCAATACCTCCACCTTGGACCAATCATTGTTGCCAGAGGATACAGCTCTCTGATTGGTCAGTCACTTGTACATAACTATAGTGCATGTTATTGGAAAGATAGGAAGATCTTTGAATCGATACACTTCTTAAGTAGTTACTACCTTCCACCCCTCTACTATTGCATTCCTTGGATGATGACAATGATGATAGTTGTCATTTATTGCTCATGTACTAAACACTGTGTAAGCACTTTTTGTGCATGGTCTCATTTAGACCTCCCAACAATCCCATAATGTAGGGATCATTTACAACAACAAAACCAAAGATTGGAAAAGTGAAAAGATTTACCAAAGTCACACTGCTAGGAAAAAGAACAATTTGGAAAATCACTTCTTTAGTACTTACATTAGTTATCACTATGTAGCAAATTACCTCAAAACTTAGCAGCTTAAGGCCATAAACATTTATTATCTCAGTTTCTTCAGGATCCACTCATGGTTTCCAGGCTGGATGTATACATTTGGGAGTGACTAGTATGTGGAGGGAATATGGAGCCATGACTCAGGGTGAGACCTTAAAGGAGGCACCTCCCCTTTCCCAGGTAAACTGAGTAGAATCCCAGGATGCCTTATGGGGATTGATTAGCTGCTTTTCTTGAGTTACCTGGGAAATTGCCCCAATCTTCCAACCTCCAGTGTGCTTCTGACTCTTGTAAGGGAGTGTGTCCCGGTGTCCTCTATGGGCATCTCTGCCTTTAAGTCTCTTGGAATCTGTAATCAAGCTGTGAGCCAAAGCTGCAGACTGATCTGAAGACTTCACTGAGGAAGGAGCCACTTCCAAGCTCATTCCTGTGGTTGTTGGCAGGACTCAGTTCCATGTGAGGTATTGGACTGAGGGCCTGAGTTTCTCACTGAGTATTGGCCAGGGGGCCTTCCTTAGTTCCTTGCCACCGGGGCCTCTCCACAGGGCAACTCTCAACAAGGCAGCTGGCTGAATCAGGGCAGAAAGCTAGAGGGAAAGAGAGGGCTCAAGATGGAATTTCCCTTCTTGTAACCTAGTCTTCAAAGTGACATCCCAGGAGGTTTTTCTTATTCCACTGGCTAAAAGGAAGTCATTTGGTGATTCCCACTCAAGGGGAGAGGATTAAATAAGGAGGGAGGGTCATGGGGCATCTCAGAGGTTGCCTACTACAGTACTGTCCTTTCAGATAAGGAGACAGCAGTCATATTCAAACATTTCACTTGTGGAAGGGACTTCACCTTCAACTCTCCCGATTCCTTCTCTGGATTTGCTTTACCCCAGTCCTCACGAGATTGCTTGATCTGTTCATTTCCCAGTCTAACCACACTCTTCCTTGGATGGATGCTTTCCCCTCATGTGTTGTCTCTCCACCACTCCTGAAACATTTGAACCTGAGAGGCATCACATACTGGAATTGTCTGGGAGCAGCTAATCCAATCCCCTCCATTTGCAAATAAGAGCAGGAAGGCACAGAGAGGAAAAGGGCCTCCCTGAGATCTCACAGGAAGCTAGAGGCAAGGCTGGGACTTTGAACCTCAGAGGCTCCCAGTATGCTGTACATCCCAACACCCCAGCATCCATCCTGGCTGGGAAATCAATGCAAACCAGGCACTTGAACTCTGGGGAGACTGTCGACATTTCATCAACATACAAATGAGGGAAACATTTAGGCCGCTCCTCTCCCTTCTCTCCATCCCTTTCTTCACAGGGCGCTGGCTTTATCCTCTCCTGGGAGCAGGAGAAGGACTTACTTGTTAACTGATCAGTGAACAAGCCTTTTTGTGTGAAAATCTAAGATGCTCTCACACTGTGCCTGCTGTGGTTTCTGGGTGCACAATGCCCTCTAGTCCCAAATCAGGGAAGTTCCGAGAAGAAAGATATGGAAAACAATGGGAAATCATGAAATATATAAAATTCAAAGCCCATAATCATTCATAGCAAAACTGTTTAATTTGGGATTCTCAGGGATCCAGTAACTCCCATATAGAATGTAAAATTTTCTTTATAAAATGTCTATAGCTTTCATTGAATTTTGAAGGAGTAACTATGTTACTAAAAGAAAAGATTTGAACCCACTGAATTAGACTTTCAAAATACCTGGAACACCTTCACTGATTTAAAAGGAATGTCAACAATAACAATCAGAACATAGACTTTTTTGAAATAAATCCCAAATACTCTGAGGGCTTAATATCTTATGTCTTCCCCGTTCAGTCCAACTTGTGAAACCTTTCAATCTTTCCTACAAATTGTGATTTGGAAGCAGGTATTTTAAGGTTTTATTTAATTCAATAGATGTTCCCTAAATTCCTATCTTGTTCTAAGCATCAGGGATACAGAAATGAACCACAGTGGACACTTGTTCATTTTGTTGTTCAATATCCATCTCTACTCCTTTGCCAACACCACCCCAATTTCCATCTGAAATCACCCCTTTTTCTATTCTTATGCTATGGCCTCTGGAGTAATCTGAATTCCCTCAGCACCATGGATAAGCAAGTAATCTCAGCTATTCAGCACACCCCATCCTGCCACTCACAAAGATGGTTTTGGGGAATAGCCATTCAGAGCTAACCTTGGAGCTGAGCCAGACCTATCAGGAGAGACTGCCACACTTTCACTCACCACTGGAATTGCATCTGAGGGTAAATCTGCAGCAAAGACTGAGAAAAGAGAGCCAAAATATGGAAAGAGAGAACTGAGCCCTACATGAAGCCACATTTGAAAGTAGCCTAATCTCTAGACTCTTTTTTTTCCTCTAATAAAAGTGAAACTGGCTTTGTATTACTTGCAACAGAAAAAATCTTAATGGTTACCTGTCTGTGAGGATTTCACAGTCCAGCAATGTAACTTGTTTATAATGCAAAATATTATACAACAAGAATACAACACGTGCCATAAGTAAATACACACACAACCTATCTATACTGATATCAATACAGATGATATAGATACAGATATAATCTCAAGTTCAGAAGAAGCTGAAGGGGATATTAAAGACTCCTCCGTAGATATAGTTTGCACTCTACCTTGTTAGATAAAAAGGATACTACAAGAAAGTAACAGTGGAGTCAGGAACACGTGCTTAAATACATCCAAGCTTATAACCAGGTTGTCATGGGAAGGATCAAGAATCTTCCTAGAAATTGTGATTTTCCATATGTAATTGAGTTGTCTCAGACCTCAACTTCTTAGACCACATTAAAAATAAGGTCACATTTTTTAAAGTTCTTTTTTTATTAAGATGTAATTCACACACCATAAATTTACTCTTTCAAAGTTTACAATGTAATAGTTTTTAGTATATTCATGAAATTGTGCAACAATACTCAAAGTAATTCCAGAGCATTTTTTAATCACCACACCAAAAAAGAAAAAAGAAAACAAAAGAAAAGCAACCCTATATCCTTCAGCAGTCATTCTACAGTCTCTCCTTCTTTTAACCCTCGGTAATCACTTACATGTTTTCTATTTCTCTAGATCCAACTACTATAAATGGAATCATAAAATGTGTGGCCTTTTTTGTCTGGCTTCTTTCACTTAATATAATGTATTCAAGCTTCCCCTCTGTTGTGGCATGTATTAGTACTTCATTCCTTTTTATGGCTGACTGCTATCCCACTGTATGTACAGGCCACATTTTGTTTATCCATTTGTTAGTTGATGGACTCTGACTTAATTAGGAGGGGGATGTGGCCCTGGCTTTGGTACTTTTTTAGACACCCTCAGGTAAGTTACATGTATAGTTAGAGTCAAAAAGCACTGCTTTGGGAAAAAGAGACAGGATTTAGAGTATCTATGACTAGTTGAGATATTTTTATTAATAGTACCCTCTTGAAACTAACAGTTTTGAGATGGAAAACACCATTATACAGACCTTGAATAGTATAAAACATACATAATAAAAAGCCAATGTCTATTTAGGGAGACTTTGGGCCTTTTCTCTATTTATACAGGGGCAAAAATAAGATTAGTCTGAGGTTATCAAGGATCTCCAGGTCACCACAGATGATGAATACTTCTTGTATTTGACCATTTTATATCAGCCACTTCCTTCTCCGTAACACTCTCTCCCTTGGTTTCCATCCCCCTGCATTTTTCTTACCTCCCAGTATCTCTGGTGATTCTTTTCCACTCTTTTTTTTCTCAGAGGCTTCTCTTTCTTTTCTACAAAGCTCCTTCTTGTGTCTGTTGGTTAAGAGCCTCTTCCCTTACCCCTCCCCAAATCTAATTCACATGGATTCCTTACAACTTTAGTTCCTAAAATGTCTAAAATCCATGTACTATTCTCCACCTCTGCACCACCACATCTCCACCACCTCTCACCTGGGTAACTGTAGAGTTCTTCTCACTGGCCATACCATTTGCATTCCTGTTCTCTCTTCAAGCCTCCCTCCTGCAGCCAGAATGATCTTTCCAAAACTCATGTCTTTCCATGTTAAAACTTTTCTAGACGTCCCAATACCCTTACGATGACCACCTAAATCTTATCATGGCTCAGGAGGATTATATTTTCCAAAAATCTGCTGCTTCCTACAAACAACCCCTGCCTCCAAGCAAAGTTGTAATGGAAAAGGGTGGAGGGAGGGGATAGATGGGAGCTAGGCTTCAGGTGCAGCCTGGGGAAGATATCTATGTAGTGTCCTGACAAGGGAGGCTGGGGAGAGAATAGGCTAAGATCACCAACCACCAGTACTACGAATTTGCAGCATTGTCCCCTGGCTGGGGCTCATCCTCTTAAGGGCCAGATTTGGGGGCTTGGTCTCTGCTTAGAAAGGTCAATGAAACAGCTTTCTGCCCCACACCTAAGCTTTAGGCCATGATATGTTTGCCTAGAGAATATTTTTACATTGTCAAGTTGACCAGTTGACCAGAGCAAGAATCTACAACACTTTGCATGGCCTGAGTGCTACAAATATCTCTGGTATTACCTCTGTCTCTCCTAACTCATCATTCTCTAGCTAACTGGCCTCCTTTAAGTATATTTTTTAAATTATTTATTTATTTATTTATTTATTTATTTATTTATTTATTTTTTATACATACCATGTCAAGTGAATTCCTCCCCATTGTTCATCTTGTCTTTTCTCAGTGCTGGTCTACCTGACAAGCAAGAAGAAAACTGATGTTTGTTAAGTAGTGATTGTGTTATTTGAAGCCTACATATGCCTTATTTCACCATTTTATTTACCCCTTATTACTATACATGCAGGGACTACACATGCAGAGCTCCCCCTTGCTGTAAAATTCCTCCCCTGCTTTTTCTGGTTACCTTCTACTTAGCCCAGACATCACAATTTCCAAGAAGTTCCCCAGACATGACAGATTGCACTTCACACGTTTAGTGCATGCCTTTCCTTGTGGGACTTCCCACAGCTGCCATTTTACATGTATCCCTGTGATTATTTGATTAATAGCTTTTCCACCACTGGTTTATAAGTAACATAAAGCCACAGAAAGTGTCTTTTTAGTTCACTGTTCTGTCCCCAGTGACCAGCATGGAAACTAGGTCCCTGTCAATATTGTTTTTGAAGAAATGAAAATAAGGAATGAAATCCTCTGATCTTCAGTCTCTTCAACTATAAAAATAAAAGAGAGATAGTAACCAATGTCATGGGGAGATGGTTATAAGGGGTAAATAAAATGGTAAAATGAAGCATGTCTAGGCTTCAAATAACACAATCACTACTTATCAAAAATCAGTTTTCTTCTTGCTTGTCAGGTAGACCAAGTGGTCTGTTGTGCTGAGAAAAGACAAGATGAACAAAGGGGAGGAATTCATTTTCCTCTTCTCCTTTCCCTGCGTCACTCATGCCACTGCCTACCTGAGACTCTTGCCCACCCATCATTCATTCTTAACCCTTTTCCCAAATCCCATCTGGAGTCTCCCTGCCAATGCCTGTTCAGGATAATTGGGCAAAGGTCATTAGAGATTGGGATAAGAAAGGAAAGAGAAGTAGGAGAGCAGGAGCCAAGGCTGTTGTGCACCTGTGGTGAGTGAAGAGAGGACATGTCAAGTATATGACTCTGTACAAAGAAAACTGAAATTCACTGAAGGAAAAGATAAGAAAGGTAAATGGGTGGAATCCTTTGTGGATTAACCCTTTTCAAGAAGCAGCTTCTCCATGTGTAACTGTCATCAAAAGCCAACTCTTTTCTTGGCTCAGTTATAATCCTCTCTTCCTATGAGTAAACAAAGAGGGAAGTAAGAAATTTTGAGATTTTACATTGTCATTGTAAAAATAAAATTAAATAAATAAATAAACTGTCATTGTGGAAAGATTGCTGCAATTTGATATGACTTTAAAAATAAAGAAGAGAGAGGGAAGGACTTCTCAGGACAGAGTTCTTGGAGCATGAGCTCAGTTAAAACAAGAAGTCTGGAGTGTTACCTCTGTCAAGATGAGGGGCCTATGGAGTCAGGAGGAGAAGGGATGCTGCCAGAGCCATCCTTTTCATTCTCCCTTTTTTATGATATTTCTCAAAGGAGTACATGAAACACTAAATTATGTAGCTTTACTTCATTTAAGTAACTCAGGGCTATGATACATAGGTCCATGTGTCTCAATATTTAGCATGCCCCAAAATTTATATTCAAAATTGGGTAATTGAGTACCATTTCCAATGATTTAAGTCCCTGATGCAAGTGGTATAAAGAATAGTTTTTGGGAAACACTAATTAGAAAGATCTTCTGATTCAAGCATGGCCAGTAAGTTTTATGTAACTAATTGAGAGTGTCCACTGGAGCCTTAGATTGAGACCAATCATGAGCCTGAGCCATCAATTAGTGCTGTCTGTCATAAGCAGGGAATTTAGAGTTATGGTAGGTATGTCATGTGTTTTCCACCCATACTCTAAACATTCATTGAACAGGCATGTACCAAGCACAAAGACACCAGAAAGATTAAAACACATTCAGCCCTGGCCAGGTAACGCAATTAGTTAGAGTGTCAAGCCAATACACCAAGATTGTGGGTTCAGTCCCAGGTCAAGGCGCATACAAGAATCAACCAATAAATGCATAAATAAGTGGGCCAGCAAATTGACATATTTCTCTCTCTATCTCTCTCAAATTAATAAGTAATTTTTAATTATAAAAAACACATCCAGCCCATGCTGTGGTAAAACACATGAGGAGATATATAATAAACTAATTACGGTTTACCACAGAGATATGAACACAGTGCTGTGACAGCACAATGAAAAGAGCAGGGAGCCTGAGCAGTCAGAGAAGGCTTTGTAAAGCAAATGAAATTTAAGCCTGGTCTTGACAAATGAACAGGTATTTCACAAGTAAAAGAAGGGGGAAAATACATCTAGGCTAAAAAGGATAACATGCATAAAAGAGAAAATATTATAAAATTTGGTTAAAAATAAAAAGTTAATTGACTGAAACAGAATACTCAGGTTAAGTGGCAGAAGGCAAAACTACAAAGGTCATCTGGGTACTAAGACCTATTCTCCAATGTCCTATGCTTTATGAATCCTTAGACACCCTTAATAATGCCAACCACACAGTAGGTACTAAAGAAATGTGGCAAATGAATAAATGATGAATAAATGTTGTTTTCTGGATCCTCTGTGTGTGTGTACCTATATGTGTGTATGTCTGTCTGTCTCATTGACCAAGTACTTTACATCACTATCCTATTTAATTCTCACAGCACTCCGACAAGTCTTTCTCATTCTCTTTATCTTATAAGTGAGAAGCTGAGGCTCCCAGAGCTTTCACATTTTAGAACCAATATTTTGACTCAGGCCTTTTCAACAACTATTTTACATGTAAGACCCAATAATAGGACTCTTACCCTGAGAATCCCAGGTCTAAGGGACACGTGTGAATAGAATGGAAGAGCATATATCTTGAGAGTATCTCAGGGCTACACAAATGACCTTAATATCTATGTCCTTAGAGCTCTAATAAAGTCAAAAGTAATGTTTTTTTAAAAAATCAATTAAAATAAATACATAAAAATGACTCTTTGACTGTCTGCTGGATCTGTGTTGGCCTGTGTGGAATGTCAGCAGTGGGATGGGTTTTGATGTGGGCAAGAGTTAAGACTTGAGTTATTATCAGAATTAGGGGACTCTTTATTGGTTCACATTGTCCAATCTTCCCCAGCTATTATGGTTTTGCCGAAACATTAAATTACTTTAAACTTTCATTTTCCTCTTAAAACTAAATTAGTTTGGAGGAAATTGTATTTTCCCAGCTCTGGCAGCAGCCTCAGGCAGAGGGAGTTACAGTACAGCGCACAGATAAACAACAATCACGGCCTAATTACTTAGTGGTAAGAGCTGAGTTTCTTGAGTTACATTTGCTTTAAAGTTCCTGCAGTCCTAGAGCAAGGCAGCTTTCCAATAGATTTGCTCAGGAAGCTTTCTATTATTTATGTGGTGGCCTTTCTGCATCTCTGGCTATAGAAAGGGGAAGGGTAATCGAATTTATGAAACACCTACTGTGTACATGCACTGCTAGGTTCTAAAATGTGTTACTCTGTCCTTAATACTAGTATTATAAGATCCATTTTATAGATAAAGATCCTTGAGATGAGGGCTAGTGAATAGAGGGTGATTCCCTAAGAATCTATTTCTGGGCCAGATAATATGTTGGGACCTTTTTTGTACCTGTAGCAAAAATCTGCTCCTGTCTGCAAAGCACCTCCCTTTTTTAGGGAATTAGAACTCACTTTATTCTAACCACACATACAATCCACCAAGACCAGTCATCTGAGTAATGATGAGTCAATCACAGGACCTCAAATAGTCATGTGATTAAAGCTGAGCCAATCACAGAACCTCATCACCCTGTCTACAGTGATTGATTTAAGAGGGTGGGAACATGATGAAAACCAAATCAATCATATTTCTTCCCCAGAATATTTCTACCTGGAGCTGGAGCTAGATTTCTACCTTTCCTGGTGGAGAAGTCAAAAAAATAGAAATTTTACCTAACAGTGGCCATATGAAGGAAAATGAAAGCCATTCTCAGAGAGACAAAAAATAAATAAAATAAAATAAAATAAAATAAAATAAAATAAAATAAAATAAAATAAAATAAAATAAAGCAAAGCAAAACAAAACAAAATAAAATAAAATAATATGGCAAGCATAAATGACAAATCTGGGATCTGGGGAAAGAGAACCTCTCTCCTTGGCTGCAACTGAGGCATGTGCCCTGACCAGGGATCAAATCTACAACATCTTGGCATGTGAAATGACACTTCAACCAACTGAGCCACTTGAGCAGGGCAACCTGCCACCACCTTTTGCCCTAGAAGAATTCAGTCAAGATGGGTCTCTGTCATTTGCAAACAAGAAATCTGATAACAATCTTATTGCATATTTAACATTTATTGGACACATACTCTATGCCAGGCACTAATCTCAATCTTTTTTTTTTTTTTTTAATTTTTATTTTAGTTTATTCAGTACAGTTTCTATCCTTTATTCCCTTTCCAGCCCACCCACCCATTCCTCCC
>JAPYXV010005633.1:0-10387 GCA_028533065.1 Trachops cirrhosus | reverse complement strand
GCCACCCCCTCACATCCTGGACCAAGTGAAAAGCCTCAACCAGTCCCTGCGCCTCGGTCACCTGCTGTGTCGGAGCCGAAACCCAGACTTCCTCCTCAACATCATCCAGAGGCAGGCACGTCCCACGCGGCTGGGGAGGGGCACGCGGTGGAGCGGCCAGGGGTGGGCGGGCCTCAGCTCCCCAGCATTAGACGAGGCTGTGGCCAGAATGGGCCGCGCCAGCCGGGCAGCCGCTGGACAGGACCGGTGTCCCGGGGCGGGAGCGGGCTATCGGGCGGGGGCCGAGGCGGCCGTGAGGCGGGGGCTGAGCGCGGCCGTGTGCTGCAGGCCTCGTCGCAGTCCATGCCCTGGCTGGCCGACCTGGTGCAGGCCAGCGAGGGCTCCCTGGACGTGCTGCCCGTGCAGTGCCTGTGCGAGTTCCTGCTGCACGACGCCGCCGCCGCCGCCGCCGCCGAGGAGGAGGAGGAGGGCGGGAGCAAGGAGCAGAAGGCCAAGAAGCGGCAGGTCAGTGGCTACCGCCCCCCTGCGACGCCCCTGGCCCCAGCCCCAGCCCCCCCTGAGGCCGCCGTGTCCCTGCAGAGGCAGCAGAAGCAGCGGCAGCTGCTGGGCCGCCTGCAGGACCTGCTGCTGGGCCCCACGGCCGACGAGCAGACCACGTGCGAGGTGCTGGACTACTTCCTGCGGCGCCTCGGCTCCTCCCAGGTGGCCTCCCGGGTGCTGGCCATGAAGGTGAGCCCGCGGCCCGTCCACAGGCCCTGCCCTCCCCGGCGCCTCCTTCCCTGGGGTGCGCGGCCACCTGCAGCGAGTCCCTCGGCTTCCGCTGACGGGGCGGCCGCGCTGCTGCTTCCCCCTCTGTCTCGTGGTGGCCCTGGTGGGCACGGCGCCTGTCACCAGCAGCCCGCCTGTCCCCCGTCCCCAGGAGCCGGCCCGCCCCAGGTGGCGCACCGGCGGAGGCCTGGGACCGGCTGATCGGCGTGTCTGCTTGCAGGGCCTGTCGCTGGTGCTGTCGGAGGGTGGCCTGCGGGACGGCGAGGAGAAGGGGGCCCCGGCGGAGGAGGACTCGGGGGACGCGGAGGCGCTGCAGGGCTACCAGTGGCTGCTGCGCGACCTGCCCCGGCTGCCCCTGTTCCCCAGCGTCAGCGCCCCCGCCGCCCTGGCGCTGCAGCAGGCCGTGCACGTGGAGACCGACCCGCAGACCGTCAGCGCCTACCTGGTCTACCTGTCCCGGCACGCGCCAGTGGGGGAGCAGGGCCAGCACAGCGACCTGGCCTTGGTGAGGGGGTGGCGGCCAGCGCGGTGGTCCCTGGGGGAGGGGCCTTCCGTCCAGAGCAGACGTCGGGGGTGGGAGGACCAGGAAGAACCAGGGGCCTGTCTGGGCCAGGTCGGCTTGGCCCGCCGGGCTGTGGGGGGTTGGCCGCGCCCAGGCGTCCCACAGGGCCGCTCCTGCTGGGGAGGCAGCTGGGCGCGGGCACGTCCCCTGGCTCTCCTCGCCCGCTCTCGTCTGGGCAGCTGCCTCCTGCCTGGCTCTCCCGTGGGCTTGCTGTGGCGCAGTGGCCGAGGGCAGGGCCTGCGGGGAGGGGGCGGACGCGGGCCCCGGGGGCGGGCTCTCCCTGTCCGGCTGGGGAGTGTGTGGGTGTGCGGACTCCCCTTTGGGTCCTGAGGCCGCGCACTCTGGTCGTGGCTGGACAGTGGCAGCAGGCCCTCTTCCTGCGGGGCAGCTGGCGACGGCCATGCGCTGCCAGGGCCGTGCCCTGTCCCGGGACCCCGTAGTTGCCCTCCGTCCCGCCCCACTCAGCCCCGAGTGCGGAGGGGCCTGTGTGCGGCGCCCCACCCCGCCGTGGGCACACTGCTCGCTGTCCCTGGCGCCGTCTTGGGGCACAGGCAGCTTGTCGGCTGGTCAGCGGTCGGCTGTCGGCTCGGCGTGGGAGGGAGCCCCTGACGGCCGCTCGCACCCCCAGGACGTGGCCCGGCTCGTGGTGGAGCGCTCCACCATCATGGCCCACCTCTTCTCCAAGCGCTCCCGCGGCGCGGAGTCCGACGCCGTGCTGGCCGCCCTGCTCTCCATCTTCTCGCGCTACGTCCGGCGCATGCGCAAGAGCAAGGAGGGGGAGGAGGTGTACAGCTGGGTGAGGCCCCGCCCCTCCCGCCCCCTCCCCCGCCCCCCCCCAGCGGGTCCTCGCCCACCCTCACCCGCCCCTCACACACCCCTCCCCGCAGTCGGAGTCGCAGGACCAGGTCTTCCTTCGCTGGACCGGCGGGGAGGCGGCCACCATGCACATCCTGGTGGTGCACGCCATGGTCATCCTGCTGACGCTGGGCCCGCCCCGCGGTGAGCCGCTGGCCCCCCGGGCTGCGCCTTCTTGCCGAGGAGCCTGGCCAGCTCGGGGTGTGGGAAGGGCCCTGTCCCCCGGGCTGGGCCTCCCTGGGGGGAGGTACACGGGACTCCTCCCCCTGTCTTTCCGGGGGTCCCAGGGGGGCACATGGCACCCTCTGTGCGGCAGCACCGCAGATGGGCCGGCCGTGCCTCCTCATTGCCTGGGCACTCGCGGTGCTGGCATCAGGAGGGGTCCGTGGGCAGTGACCGGGCCTCCGCCTCCTTACTCTCAGCCCCGCCTCTGAGCCTTGGGGTTTCGCAGAGGACTCGCCCCGCTTATGACCAACTCTGGTGCTCCCCAAAACCTCCGCTTCTGCCGGGCGGACGAGGAAGCCATCCGGGCCTGGGCTCCTGGGACGGGAGGTGGGGAAGGGCCTCGTGGGGCCGGCCCGGCTTCTCACCCTGCGTTGTCTCCCGAAGCTGGAGACAGTGAGTTCCAGGCCCTGCTGGACGTCTGGTTTCCGGAGAAGAAGCCCCTGCCCACAGCCTTTCTGGTGGACACTTCGGAGGAAGCGCTGCTGCTGCCCGACTGGCTGAAGCTCCGCATGATCCGCTCGGAGGTCCCTCGGCTGGTGGACGCAGGTGTGCCCCGGGCTGGGCTGGGCGAGGCTGGGTGAGGGAGGGTCCGGAAGTGAGGGCCGGCTGGGCTCACGCCCCCAGGAGAACGCCCGGGAGAATGCCTGTCCTCGATCCTGTTCCTCCAGCGTGAGGCCCAGGGCCCGGCATGAGCGGTCGGCTCGGACAAGGACGGGCCCTCCAGGGGCTCAGGGAGGGCGGGTGGGGCCCTCGAGTGTCTGGAGGACAGGCCTTGGGCGGGCGGGCGGGGCCGGGCACAGGCGCTCACCGAGCGGCGACCTCAGCCCTGCAGGACCTGGAGCCCCAGCAGCTGCTGCTGTTCGTGCAGTCCTTCGGCATCCCCGTGTCCAGCATGAGCAAGCTGCTGCAGTGCCTGGACCAGGCTGTGGCCCACGACCCGCAGACCCTGGAGCAGAACATCATGGACAAGAGTGAGGCTGGGGCCCCGCCCTGGCGCGTGCAGCGGGAGACGGGGGGCGGGGTGCGGGGAGGGCGCACGGAGTCCTGAGCAGGAGCGTGGAAGCCGGGCGGTCAGGGGGGCCGGGTCGTCCCCGTGGGAGCCAGCCTGGGCGTCGGCACGCCCTGGGGGCGGGTCCCCGCTCCCCTGGGCTGGCTGACCCGCTGTCGTTCGCAGACTACATGGCCCACCTGGTGGAGGTTCAGCACGAGCGAGGGGCGTCCGGAGGCCAGACTTTCCACTCGCTGCTCACGGCCTCCCTGCCTCCCCGGCGAGGTACTAGCCCGGCCTGTCCCCAGACCCAGCAGAAATGGTTGCCGCTGGCCAGTGTTGGAGCTCCTGTCCCGAGGCCCTGTGCCGCCCGCAGGCTGGCTTTGTGTGGGTGCCGGGCCTCTGGGCCAGGATGGCCTTATGGGTGTGGCCCCGGCTGAGGCCCGTCCCCTCTCCCTGCAGACAGTGTGGAAGCACCGAGACCCAGAAGCAGCCCAGAGCCGCCCCCGGGCCAGGGCAGGGTCCGGGCCGGGACTCAGGTGCGGGTGCTTGGTCCGGAGGACGACCTGGCCAGCGTGTTCCTGCAGGTACCACCGCCGCCGCCTGGGCAGCCCTCTCAGAAGCTGGTGTCCCCCACCTGCCCCGTCCCTCCTCCTGCCTAGAGGGAGGGCTGTCACCAGGAGGCGCTAGCCGAGGTTGAGAGGGGGCTCGGGGTCCTGACAGGGAACGGACGGCCTGCAGCACAGGCCTCGGGCCGGCGAGGGCACGGTGGTGGCGATGGGCGAGGGTGAGGGGGTCCAGGGCCCATTCCGCCGCACTCGAGCCGACCGCTGCCCTTCCTCTGCCCAGGTCTTCCCGCTGAGCCCGGGCCCGCGGTGGCAGGTCTCCAGCGCCCGCCCCGCCGCCCTGGCGCTGCAGCAGGCCCTGGGCCAGGAGCTGGCGCGGGTCCGCCAGGGGGCCCCCGAGGTGCCGGGCGTCGCGGTGCGCCTGCTGCAGGCCGTGGCCCCCCTGCTGAGCTCCCCGCGCGGCGGGGCCCTGGTGGCGTCCATGCAGCGCAGCCACTTCCTGGCCTGCCCCCTGCTGCGCCTGCTCTGCCAGTACCAGGTGGGTGCGTCCTCACGTCCCCGTCCTCCCTGCGGACACTGCCCCGCCGGCACGGGACACGCTGGTTTTGCTAGTCTCCTCTCGGGGTCCGGGTCACGTGTGCTTGTCCTCTGTGTCTGCGTGTTGTGTGTAGTCTTCTCCCAGGACCGTGTGCAGGTAAGTGGCGAACAGCAGGAGCCTCGCCTGGGAGGTGTCCAGGTGACGCCCAGGTCCCGGAGCCCCTGGGGAGCGCTGTGGAGAGCGCTGTGGACCACAGCCCTGGGCGGGTCCTCTGAGCACACGGGCTGTGCTTGTCCCCGCAGCGCTGCGTGCCCCAGGACACCGCCTACTCGTCGCTGCTCCTCAAGGTGCTCCTGCAGATGCTGCAGTGGCTGGACGGCCCCGGTGCGGAGGCCGGGCCCCTGCGGGCCCAGCTCAAGCTGTTTGCCACCCAGTACTCGGCGCGGCGCAGGATCAGCGACGGTGAGGGCGGGCGGGGACGGGCGGCCAGCACCTGCTGGCGGGGGACGGCCCTGTCGGCACCGAGGGGTCCGTGTGCTCAGAGGCCAGCGGGCGTCAGGGCTGCGGGGAGGTGCACAGGCAGGGCCTCGGGGTGCCGGGGCTCCCAGCCGGGCCGGGCCGGGGCTTACATGGGCCTGTCCCTGCAGTGCGGAGCGGGTTCCTGCACCTGGCGGAGGCCCTGGCCTTCCGTGGGGACGCGGAGGTGATCAGCTCCACTGCCCGCGCCCTCGTCGCCGCCCTCCGGTCTGGGGAGAAGTGCGGCGTGGAGCCCGAGCTCGTCGACAAAGGTATCGGGGCCTGGGCCCCTGCAGACCGGCCCAGCGGGCCTCGCCCGGGTTCTGCTGGCCATTTGTGCCCATGACGAACCCACACTTGGTTCTGACCAGCTTGCTCCAGTCTCCCTTCACCCCAGGCAGGTCCCCAAGCCTCACCCACTGCTAGTCAGCCTGGGTATGGGCCCACCGGGCGCTGCTGGCCCAGGATGGGGGGCTGTCCCATTGTCCAGTGGTCTGAGGGCTGCCTGGCTCTACTCCCAAGTGGAGTGACGCGGCCTCTGTCCCCCCTGCAGTCCTTCGGGGCCTGATCGAGGTGCGTTCGCCCCACCTGGAGGAGCTGCTGTCCGCTCTCTTCTCTGCCGCCTCTGCCCTCCCGGCCTCTAGGCCCGTCGCCGTGGTGAGCTCCCTGCTGCTGCAGGAGGAGGAGCCCCCGGCTGGGGCGCAGCAGGGCGCCGATGGCAGCAGGTGAGCGGGCGGGGTGGCAGCCGGCCCGGCGGGCAGCCCTGGCCAGTGCCCCTGAGTTCTCCGCTCCCTTTCAGCCCCGGGGCCGTGCGGCGGGGACCTTGCTCGGGGCTCCTGGTGGACTGGCTGGAGATGTTGGACCCTGAGGTGATCAGCAGCTGCCCAGACCTGCAGCAGAGGCTCCTGTTCTCTCGGAGCAAGGTGGGCTGCGCTCGGCCGGGAGCCGGGCGCTCTGCTGGCTGGGGCACCTGCTGGCAGTGGGTGTGTGTCTTCCTGAAGGGGACAGGTGATCCCATGGCCAGCAGGTGCAGAGCGGAGCCCGGCGTCCCTGACGGGGTGGCGGGTCCTTCCAGCGGCCGGGGACATCCCGGGCCCTGCAGGGAGGGCTGGGCCCTCAGGTGCCCGTCGGTCCGTGGAGAGCTCTGGGAGCCCGGAGCGCGGCCCGGGATGACCTTGGCCGTGCCCGCTCTCGGGCCTGTGGCCTGGGTAGCGCGGTGGTCGCTGCCACAGTCCTGAGTCTCCTGAGCATCCGGGGCGCCCGAGGCTGTGCGCAGGACGGGGTGTTGGTCCGTCCCAGCACTTTGGCTTGTGGGTGTCCCCGTCTCCGAGGAGTCGGGCCGTCTCGGCGTGTGTGTCTTCTGCAGAGTGGCTGCCGGGGCTGGGACGCGGGCGGCCAGGGCCACTTCCGGGACGGGAGCTCCAGGTCCCCTCCAGACAGCCCCGCCCCTCTGTCCTCTGTGGCCGGAGCAGGGACCACCCAGGCCTCCTCCTTCCCCAGGGCAAAGGTCAGCCCGGCCCTCACGTGCCCACTTTCCGACCATACCTCCTGGCCCTCCTCACGCACCAGTCCAACTGGTCCACGCTGCACCAGTGCATTCGTGTTCTGCTGGGCAAGAACCGGGAGCACAGGTGAGCCCCACCTCCCCCTCGTCCCTCCGGCTTCCCCGGGCCTGGGGCTCACTGGGCTGCCCGCTGGGGTTCTTCCTGCTTGGCCCAATGTCCCTGCTCCAGGTGACCCCAGGGCAGACTGCCAGGGCACGGACAGCCCACTGTCCTCGGATGGCGTCAGGGCCGTCGTTGGCATGCTGCTGCTGTGGCAGTGTCCAGCAAGCCTGGGGGTGGGCAGGGCCGACGTGCGGTAGGGAGAGGTCGGGCAGGCTGGGGCCACCGTGCTCCCAACCGCTGACCTGGGCCCTTGCCTCGAGAGCTCCTGGGGGTGTCTGTGGCCTGAACGTGTCCTCGCGGGGAGCCTGTCAGCGTCCCCTTCCCGCCCCCACGTCGCCACGTTGCACTCTGCCCAGAAACCGAAATGGGCCTCGAGCTCAGCCGAGTTCCTGGCTTCCCCCAGGTTTGATCCCTCAGCCTCTCTGGACTTCCTCTGGGCTTGCATCCACGTGCCTCGGATCTGGCAGGGGCGGGACCAGCGCACCCCTCAGGCAGGTCTCGGGCGCCCCGCCCGCAGGGTGGAGTGGAGGGGGGCGGGCCGTGCCTTCCGCCCGGGGCTGACTGGCCGGCGCGCCTGCTGCAGAAGCGGCGCGAGGAGCAGGTGCTGCGCGTCCAGGCCCCCGAGCTGGTCGGCCTGGTGGAGCTGATCCTGGCGGAGGCCGAGGCCAGGAGCCAGGACGGGGACTCCGCGGCCTGCAGCCTGCTCCAGGCCCGGCTGCCCCTGCTGCTCAGCTGCTGCCGCGGGGACGACGACAGCGTCAGGAAGGTGGCCGCGCACCTGACGGGCTGCATCCATCAGTGGGGCGACAGGTGAGGGGGCCGCGCTCGGGTCCCCGGGCCCCGCCTGTCGCCCGTCCCCCAGCCGACGGGTCCTGGGCAGACGGGAGCAGCACAGCGTGAGCCGGGACGGGCACCCGGCCTCGCTCCCCACCCTGGGGCCCTCACCCGCCTGCCCCGCCCCCCGCAGCGTGCCAGGCCAGCGCTGCCGGGACCTGCTCGTGCAGCTCTACCTGCAGCGGCCGGAGCTCCGCGCGCACGCGCCCGAGGCCCTGCTGCACAGCGCGGGCGCCACCGCCAGCAGCATCTGCAAGGTGAGGCCCTGTGCCCCACACCCCGCGTGTGCCTGGTGCCTCCGCTGCTGAGGTGGGGACCCGAGCGGGGGTCGGAGAGACCTGCTTTCTTAGGTTTCAGAACCACGCAGGAGCCTGGTGCGTCGTGGTGTCCTGTCCTGGGGGCCCTGTCCCCTCTCCGACCTGGTGGAGGGTCCCGGACGGGGCCCTTGTCCTTGAAAGTCCTCGGCTCGGGCCAGAGAAGAGCAGTGTCTGCCGTGAGGAGGGGCCGCTGGCTCAGGAGCCGTGTGGGGCTCGGGAGGAGAGGCAACCGTCACGTGCCCCATAGCCGCTGCAGCCAGGGAGCGCGCCTTCACCCGAGGTCCGCCCTGTCACCCCGCCCCTCCTCCAGTCGGCTCGAACTTCCTGGTCTGTCTGTCGGTCAGCGGGCTTGCGTCTCGTGCCCCCTGCAGTGCAGTCACTTCCAGACCCACATGTGCCACAGGTGTGGGCAGAGCGCCCGTGTCTGTGGCTTCTGCGGGCCAGGCTGCCTGCTGAGGTCCACCTCTGGGGGTCCTGCCGGGGGCACCGCCTCCGCTTCTCGGCGGGGCAGGAGGCAGGCCTGAGGCCCCGTGCCCTTGCCCCATGGAGTGGCGCGCTGCCTTTCCGTGCCAGCGTGCTCTGGCGTCTGCGTGTCTGTCCTTTCACACAGTCGGTCAGACTGCGCCTGAGGTGTCTGGTTTTCCTCTGCTCATCAGGGCCTCTCGCCCAAAGCGAGAGCTCCTGTGTAGGGGGGTCGACTTGGAATACTGGGTGTTATTGGGGACTCTGGCTACAGCCCGTTGGCCTGCAGAGGCGCCAGGAGCATCGGGGAAGATTTCTCTGGGCCACTGCACGGCCCGCCTAGTCCTGTCACGGCCCCTCCGGGGCGGCAGCAGGCTCCGGGGTGGGCAGGCAGCGGGGTGCAGGCACGGGGTGCAGGCGGCGGCCCCAGCCTCTGCCCCAGCCTCTGCCCCTTGCTCCCAGCTGGATGTCCTCATACACCGCTTCATCACGCTCCTCGCCGACACCAGCGACTCGCGGGCGTCCGAGAGCCGCGTGGCCGACGCCAACATGGCCTGCCGGAAGCTGGCCGTGGCCCACCCCATCCTGCTGCTCAGGTGCGGGCGCTGCTCCTGCCAGAGGCGCTCCTACCCCACCCGAGGGGACGCTCTGGGGGTGCTCAGCCCTGCCGCCACACCGGCTGGGCCGACGGCTGATGGGGGAAGTGCACAGCTCCTGCCAGGGACGGCCCAGCGGGGGGCCTCGGTGGGGGGCCCGGGACCCCAGGAGAGGGCGGGTGCAGCCCTCTGCCCATCGGTCTGGATGGGCATTTCAGCCCACTCCCGTGTGGTCTGCGTGTCCCTGTGTCGGGTGGTCGGGACCACCGAGCACTCTTCCTGTCTCCAGGCACCTGCCCATGATTGCCGCTCTCCTGCACGGCCGCACCCACCTCAACTTCCAGGAGTTTCGGCAGCAGAACCACCTGACCTTCTTCCTGCACGTGCTGGGTGTGCTGGAGCTGCTGCAGCCGCAGGTGTTCCAGAGCGAGCACCAGGGGGCGCTGTGGGACTGCCTGCTCTCCTTCGTCCGCCTGCTCCTGGTGGGTGTCTGCCCCTGCCTCTGCGCACGCCTGGGCCGCGGGCGGGGACCTGCTCCTGCACCCGCCCCAGCCAGCTGCCCCGCTGCTGGTCTCAGCTGCCCCTGCCCAGGCCCATCTGACCAGGACGGGGTGGGTCCTTGGCCTGCCCCGGGGAACCAACTCTCACCCTGGGAAGCCCCCAGCTTTTCACGTGCCCAGTTGGGATTCAGGGCAGCCTTCTCTGCCTAACCTGCAGCCGGGTGTCACCCTGTCTGCCACGGGGGGGCTTGAGGGACAAGGCCCCTTTGACCCTTTGGGACCCTTAACGCCCAGCGGCCAGCGGGAGCTGGTGGCCAGCTGGTGGCCAGTCGGGGGCCGCGGGGCGGGGCGGGGCGCGTTCGGGCTCTGAGCGCCCCGTGCCGTCGGCGCCCCGTCGCAGAACTACAGGAAGTCCTCGCGCCACCTGGCCCCGCTCCTCAGCAAGTTCGTGCAGTTCGCCCACACGTACATCGCCTGCAGCCCCGCGGCGGCCGTGGCCTTCCTGCAGAAGCACTCCGACGCGCTCCAGTGAGTGTGCGCGGGGCACCCCCCCCCCCCCGCTCGTGCCCCCCCACCGGGACCAGCGTCCTCACGTCGGCCCGTGCTCTCCCCAGCGACCTGTCCTTCGACAGCAGTGACCTGGTGATGCTGAAGTCCCTCCTCGCGGGGCTGAGCCTGCCCAGCAGGGACGGCCGAGCAGACCAAGGCCTGGACGAGGAGGGCGAGGGTGAGCGGGCCCGCGGGCCTGGCGGCAGCGCGGCAGCCCTGAGAGCCCCCTGCGGCGTCCCGGGGCAGCATGGGCCGGGTGGAGGCGCGTGCAGGCGGCACGAGAGGGGCTACGGCCCCTCCTCGGAGGCCAGCCAGGTCCCCCCTTCCGTCCTCGTCCCTGCTCTGTGGCCCTGGCCACCCAGCAGTGACCCAGCACCACAGGCAGGGCCGTCGGTGCTCCAGACGTCCAGCGAGTGGCCAGTGGGCCAGGGAGCGAGGGAGTGC
>JAPYXV010005632.1:0-10387 GCA_028533065.1 Trachops cirrhosus | reverse complement strand
TTTAGAATGGAAGGGCAGATCAAGTGCTTCTCAGATAAGGTCAAGTTAAAGGAGTTCATCATCACCAAGCCCTTATTTTATGAAATGTTAAAGGGACTTATCTAAGAAAAAGAAGATAAAAAACATGTATAGTAAAATGACAGCAAACTCACAATTATTAACAACCACACCTAAAACAAAAACAAAAAGAAACTAAGCAGACAACTAGAATAGGAACAGAACCACAGAAATGGAGACCACATGGAGGGTTAGCAACAGGGGAGTGGGAGGAGGAGAGGGGGGGGGAAAGGTATGAAGAGTAAGTAGCATGGATGGTAGGTAGAAAATAGATAGGGGGAGGGCAAGAATAGTAGGGGAAATGTAGAAGCTAAAGAACTTATGACACATGGACATGAAGTAAATGGGGGGAATGTGGGTGAGAGAGGGTGTTCAGGGTGGAGGGGAATGAAGGGGGGATAATAGGACAACTGTAATAGCATAATCAATAAAATATATTAAAAAAATAACATGAAAAAGACTGAAGTTAAAATCCTCTGCTAGTCACTTTTTGTGCCACTCTTGGTGTAAGGCAGTATGTGAGAACAAGAAATACAGGTTTTAATTCCAACTGGTTAGAGGCACATTAAAAAAAAAGACAGCAAATAAACTGGTCAAAACATGCTTAAGAAGAAATATGTTTACCAAATGAAAAGTATTAACTACTGAGTACCTATTATATGTTAGATTTCCTAGAGGATAAAAATATTTCATTGAGAATAAGACATAAGTTTGTATATATATATTTATCTGCTTTCTCTACAATAATCAATTACATTTAATACCACTGTATGACACATAAAAACTATGTATCTACATACAGAAGCAACACACACACATGTATATACAGGGAAGCTTCACAGAAGAGGCAGACCTGGAACTGAACCTCAAAGGAAAGCAAAATTTTACACAGAAAAGGTGGATTCACTTCAGATCAAATAACACTGTGGACAATAGCACAGAACAGGGATGAGTATGATGCCTTGCAGGTCTAAAATTCACAGAGCAGGAATGCAGAGGAGGAAGTGACTCAGTAGAGCCCTGCAGAGGGCCTTAAAATGCTATACTAAAAGTATGGACTCAATCCCAACTGGAACCGGATCTGATGACAAACTTCTGTCATAGCTGGGGTAGGGACAGTCCATTAGATATTTTATACTAAAAAAGTGCCCAAGAGTGAATACTGCCACTGATTGGTTTAAAATATTGTCCACCATAAAAAAACATATCTGCAGTGCATGCTGTCTCTAAATTTACTTTCACCCTTTTAGTAAAACAAATTACTAGAATGCAATGTTAGTCTTAGAGGATTAATAATTTACCCAAAACTCTGGGTCAGATTTTGTTTAATGAGAAAAGGATTAGCAACCATTATGTCCTCTATCTATTAAAACCATTTCTCTCCTCCCAGGCCAGGTAAAGTAAGCACACACCACGGCATACCTTCAGGAGAGCACACTGTGGGAAGTTCCGAGAGGATAACTAATGCAGCTGAAACCAATCTGCTTCCATCTTCTGACAGCATCTGTGGCTTTGTAGCTTTTACTCCGGGGCTGCCGGTCAGTTTAGGATTTAGTTCTGGGAGCTGTCTAACTAGAATGCACACACACAATTCTAGTGTTGCAAAAACCAAAGATTTCCCGGGCACAAGTCCTCCTGTGTCCTTTCCCTCTCCAAATTCTGGCAAGGTTTCCTTTTCAGCAGCCCCATCATCAACTAAAAGACACAAAGAAGAGTGTTGAATAAATGCTTCATATTTACTTTGCTTCTGGTAGATGGCAATTTAGTTCATGTCTGTTATAGGCAACACAATTAAATGGCTGAAGTCTTGGATGTTAAAGATTGATGGAGAAAGTGGTCAGGAAGCTTAATGTAGTTGTCTTTATTATGAGTTCTTATCGCAATGAATAAAAAAAAATCCTTCGTAACCTCTTGGCCTTAAAACGTTCCTCACTGTTAAGAACGTGACCTGATAGCCAGAGCTCCAGCACTGACCTTGCAATCTTAACACAGAACGATGGGAATCGAGGTCCCTGATGTCTTTATGCAGCTGCCATATCAGCCCAGGACTGCCTACCTCTGGACTTTTGTAGATGGGAGAGTAAGTCCTTATGTTTTACATCTATGGTTACATCGGGTTTTCTGTTACATGTAGTCAATTGTAATCTTGAATCATAAACTGACCCATACCTAATTACTTACAAATAAGCCATCTAATCACTTTGCAAAACCTAAGTCATTAAAAAAATTGTTAGTTGGTCTTTCCATGTATTAATATTAGTAAACTCAAAGCTAGTGTAAGTAAGTACTCAATCAGAATAAGGAATTTTTTTTGCTTCCAGGGTTTTGTTAAAATTCTCACTTTCTCAAGGAATAATAGTTTAGCTACTGACAATATCCAAGCTAACATGTAAAAGTGAATGGGAGCATTTAGAGCCATCATCTAGAGATGTTTCATTTGTGCTACGCATAATAGATTATAGAATGACACAGACACATAAGCAATACATTAAAAATAGTGATGCTATGTGAATAATTTGGCATTGTGGGTTAACATTCACCTTCTGCACTTCGTCTTTTCTCCTTCACATGTTCTTGAGCTGCACAGATAATCTGTCTTACCACTTCAAGTGAAGCCAATTGAACCGAAGGTGATTCTCGGGTCAAAATTACTCGATGTAGTACATTCAACAACTCGATACCCAAGTCCTATCATAGAAAACATTTAGGGGAGATTGTATTGGAAATATTTTCCTAAAAAAACAAAAAAACAATGCTAAATTCTATGACAAAATCCAGAAAAAGAGAATGTAACAAATTGCTCACTAAAAAAATAAAGGTGTCAGTGCAAAGTTATGTAACACCTGCTCCACTTTAAACCAAATCCAGATTGGTTTTTGTCCAATCTCGTGGGAGATGGCACTGTGACAAAAGGTCATTTTCACACAGGTCCTAAACTGGGAAAAAAGAAAAAGAAAACTTTCAAACCAAGATGAGAAATTTGGGTAAAAGAATACAAAGACAGCCATGGAGATTCCCAGATTTATATTAGCGTTTTTTTTTTAAGTAATAACAAAGAATAATGGAGAAGTATGACATTAAAAGTGGGTAAGTTAATATACACAGAACGGATCTCTCCCTAAGAATAAAATACACTGGACAAATAATATTTCATTTCCCTCCTTTTCTTTCCTACTGGTTACTCTGGTGGCTTTCTTTCACCTTTAGAAATAACACAGTAAATCTATCATTATAATAATTATTTTAACATATAACACAAGCAAGCACAAAAAGTTTAAATTTATATAAATACTAACCAAGTCAGGTAGGAACCTGATTAATACTTTAAACTGAATAAACAATAATGTTAATAAGGCAAATAATAGCCCATCTATAGAGAGGAAATCATACCATCCATGTTACTTAACATGCAAGAGTCAATGATAAAAATTTTATATACTGGTACTATATGATGTTGAGGGTGCCTGCCCAATGCATAGTTGCTTCTGGGAAAGCAGTTAAAGGAAGTGCCATACTTTGTACACTGATCCTTTTACCAGAGTCACAACTCAGCCAGATATTAACGTCTGACTCCACCTATAGGCTAGCCAGCAGTCTCTTAAAAGACCTGGAAGAACTCAGCCAACAAGAATACTTTGTAATAGACAGTAACTGCATGAACCAGGCAGATTATCTCTTAAGGAAATGGAATATAAAATAACAGATGAATATGAGGAACAGGGTGCACCGAAGCACAAAGAGACAAAGAAAGAAGACCACCTGTAACTTGTGGCTACTACACTGGACAAGGCAACATAAAACCTTCCCATCATCACACAGTTTGAAGAGCTGCTTTACAGAGTGGCTGGCTGGTGGCAGCAGAGAAAAGTGCAGCAGAAGCAGAGACACAGCAGCAGAGGCAAGACTGCTCCAGGTCAGCACAGCTGCTTACGGCATTCCAGTTCTGAGGCCTAGCTGTGCAGCTGGCTAGTTTTCTCTTTACTTCCCTGTGTTCACTCTCTGTTTGCTGTAGTAAACTGAACATGTACGTTCCTTAAAATCTACAGAAGCCTAATAAAAAACAATTAAATCACCTGATCACTGCCAATTTTAGATCTGGGCCAAGGAACATCTAGAAGGGCCTGCAATGCACGTAAACAAGCAGTAATACTTTCCATGGTTGCCTCCGAGCGCAAGGAGCACAGAAATTCCACACAGATTCCTGCAGAGAGCACAAAGAGGGAGGCTTCTTTGAGATTCTTAGTTTCTGAAGTTAAATAACTTTTCATTTTGATAAGATGTAGAAGTAAGCTTAACAAAATGTAATGCAAACATGCTACAATAAATTTATGATTCTAAACAAGTGATAAGACAAGTCTTTTAATAGTGTATTTTCATCTGCATGTACATAAAGAATAATCTCACTTAGGCTTGTGCACTATTGTGTAGTTGCTAGGAAGTAGTCAAAAGATGCAAATATTACGCCCTGACTGGTATGGCTCAGTGGACTGAGTGCCAGCCTGCAAAGCAAAGGGTCACCTGTTCAACTCCCAGTCAGGGCACATACCTGGGTTGCGGGCCAGGTTCTCAGTTGGAGGCTCACAAGACCATACATTGAAGCTTCTTTCTCTCCCTCTCTTTCTCCCTCCCTTCCCCTTCTTTAAAAATAAAGAAATAAAATCTTTTAAAAAAGATGCAAATATTACAATAAATTGTCCCAGAGAATGTAACATGTAGTTTCTTAACTTTATTCTAAAATTTATTGAGTGATTATTATATATCAGGCACTGCACTTTACATATATAATTTCATTTCATTCTCACAATACCTGAAGAAGTAGGTATTATTATTACCACTCTTTTTTGAGAGAAGGCAATGAACATTGAGTTTAAGTAATTGAATCTGTGCATCTGTGGGTTACATCAAGAATTTGAACTGAGGTAGTCGAACTGCACAGCTTATGCTCGTAATAGCTCTGTTATCCTTCATTCTATAAAAGTCTGTTTTTAAAAAGTTGCATTTCAAGACAAATGGAAAAGAACATTTTAATATACCCAATGATATAGGAAATCTGGTCATGTCTGGCTTGGGAAGGAATATATGGAATAAATGTTTTTCATATTCTACCTACTTCAATAGAATCTCCATGGCTCACATTAATGAGTAACTTCTTTATCAGCCCTAGGTGGTGTGGCTCAGTGGATTGAGTGCAGGCCTGCAAACCAAAGGGTCGCCAGTTCGATTTCCAGTCAGGGCACATGCCTGGGTTGCGGGCCAGGTCTCTGGTAGGGAGCATGCAAGAGGCAACCGCACACTGGTGTTTCTCTCCCTCTCTCCTTCCTTTCCCCCTCTCTTTAAAAATAAATAAATAAAATATTTTAAAAAATAACTTCTTTATCAGTAATGAAACAGGTAAAACATGAAAAACATTTATTCCATATATTCTAGAAACTCACTGTACCTTTGAAAGACACCTTACTTTAAAAATAAAATTCCAGGAAAGCCCAAAACTGGGTTAAACTTCATAAATGTAAAAATCTAATTTATCTTTAAGCTCAAATATCTGTTTGTAATTCTGTACCTTTGAGTATACTTTTCTTAAACCTTGCAATTCCTGAGGATGGGGAAAGGCAGAGGAGAATGACCCGTTAATACATTGATTTTGTTTTATATATATATCTACTGAGAAATTCAGAACAATTACAGATACCACATGGATTACTTATCTATCTATTCATTTATTTACAAGAGAGGAAGGTGGAGACAGAAAACATCAATGTGAGAGAAACAGGATTGGCTGCCTCTCACACGTGCCCCGACCAGGTACTGAACCCTGCAATGCAAGCATGTATCCTGACTGGGAATCAAACCTGCGACTTTTTGGTTTAAGGGATGATCCCCCAACCAACTTAGCCACACTGGGCAGGGCCCACGTGGATCTTTTAAAAACTCTGTGGAAAGAACTAGGCTTCTCTTGCAATATCTATAATTCAAACTGATAGTGAAGTCAGCTTGTAATGGGCTTCTAGACTTACGAAATTTGCAAGTTATAAACTATATTCAAGTTTATATAATTATATCAAGGCCATCACTAACACCTACTACAGAATGAGGTAACAGCAATCAAGAACTGATAGGAAGCGAGGCACAATTCAAGAAAAACTCTATAGGGTTGGAAGCTTGTCAGCTCTTTTACTGACCTAAAATAAGATGGAATCTGTCAGTGTAGATGTCCTCAGGAGACTTTACGGTAGCCCCAGATGATGAACCCTGACACATGGAAGTTGGTGTTACAGGCCTTGAGAGATTAGAAGCTCCTTCATCTGGGTCAGCAAATCCTGTGCTTGTAAGCCACAATGCTGTAGCATGGAGGATAAGTGCCCATGAGTTGTAATAATGCACTTTTGCATTTTCACTGGTCTCTGCTGTGTAGAAGGTACCACCTACAAAAAACAGGGGGCAAAGGGTTTCCAGAGGAGTAAGAGAATCTGTATTTTCTCTTTTCCCTGTTACTATATATAGACCATTCCCATCACCCCAAAACCTCCTTAAGACCATTTTTTAGTCCGCAATACCACAAGGCAAATATTTTCTGACCTCTATCAACACAGATTACTTTTGCCTGTCCTTGGAATTCATATAAATGGAAACATATACAGCATGCACTTTTTTTTGTGATAGATTAAATAACAGTGTTCTTGGGGATTCATCCATGCTGCCATGTTATCTAAATTTTTATTTCTATTGGGAGTACAACTGTGGGGACACAGGGTTGATGTACCTTTACAACTTTACTAGAAACTTCCAAGCTAAGTCTTAAATACTTATTTTCAATCACAAATATTTTAAAACAAATATGAGATAAGTATATGTCTGTTTAAACAAATACTGACACCCACTTACCTACTTCCAAGATTAATGTAACACTTTGCTTTCTTAAACCTCTTACCAACCTAACATTTCATTACATCACCAATCCTTGCCCCTCCTGCTGTAACCACTTTCTTTACTGCAGTGTGGATCACTCCTAAGTAGGGTCGTACACAGGCACAACAGATGTTTGTATTAATAAATAATATGCTATTATTTTGTGTTTAAATTTACTCAAAAGGCATCATATGTACCCTTTTAAAACTTGCTTTTTTCACCTAATATGTTTTTGAGATTTACTTATGTTGATTTATGTCTGTCATTCACTTTTGCTGAAAACTTACATCAATAAATCAGATTATTTCCACTTCTATGCTATTGAAAAGTACAATAAACACTCTATATCCTATCTCTGTGTATAACTCCAATTCAAATTCTAAAAGAACTTGACAGGCTAACACTAAAATTCATGTCATGAAGTAAAAAAAAAAAAAATAGCCATTTTGGAATAACATGAAGATGAAGTATGGCTACCAAATATCCAATCCACAAAATGTAGTATTAACAACTAACTATAAAACTAGATTCCTATCCCCATTCCACACACACAAACTAAATTCTAGTTGGACTGAAGTTCACAATGTAAAAAGCAAAACTATAAAGTTTATAGGTCTTCATGATCTTAAATAAAAAGCTTAATGATACTACACAGACATATAAACCATAAATGACTGATTACAAAAATTCTAATGAGGTAAAAGAAATAAGCTGGGAGAATATATCTGCAAAATATAGAACCACAAAAGAATAATATTAAAAATATATGAAGAATTAACATAGTAGGAAAATAACAAATACCAAGTAGAAAATAGGCAAGGAAATAATAAAGTAAAATTGAAATACTCCATACCTATCAGATTGGTAAAAATTAAGTATGATAATATAAGGGTGGGTAGATGCTGTGAAACAAAGCATATAGATTATTATAACCACTTCAGAGAAGAGCAATTTGGCAGTATCTTGGGAAGTTAAGATGTGCATGCCTCATAAACTAGCCAATCAACTTCAGGTGTCTAACCTGAAGCAAGTCTTATATGCTTATTCTATGAATGAAAATTATTCTGAGGAAAATATTTCAGATAAACATTATCTGCTAAGAAAAGGGGTAGTGTTGAAAAGTTGCTGTCACTCTACAAATTATGTAAATATTTTACCCCCTTACCTTCAATAGGAAGTTGGGAGGCAAATTCTGAAGGCAAAGTTAAGAGAGCAAAATCCTGAAGTGCAGCAAGCCAGAGCCTACTTAGGGTGCCCAGGTCTGTGTGGACTAAATCAAGTAGCCCATCGGATGAGTATGACCCATTTCTGACACTCTCTTCTGAAAAGGCGGTAGTCTTCAAAGGTTGTTTGTGGTTTTTATGTCTTTCTACAGCGATTATGTACACCTGTTAAAAGTTAATTTGTAAATAGGAAGATCTTGCAGCCATTGAAAAGGTGCTGTAATATTTTTATCTCGCTGAGGAGGCAGACTTACCTTTGAGTATACTGGACCTGAAATGCACTGTGATATAAAAAAGTATACATGTGTAACCACATACACAGAAACGGAGATTCAAAAGGTTATCTTCAATGAAATACATTAGGTATAAAAATACTTCATAAATATGCTGTCATTGTGCACTTTTACAACCACTGATGGCTGCAACTAAATGATCGTGGCACTCTTTAACTAAGTCTTGTTTTGGCCTTAAAATTCATCTCAACATATGATTTTAGGTGGCCATCTCTGATCTGCTGTAGGCTGAAACACTAAAAGTATTTTCATTCAAAGTTACCACTAAATCACTACAAAAAGTTTACATACATAGACTTAACATGGGCTGTTCATAGGACAACAGGATGTTAAGGAAAAAACAGTTTCTGAAAAACTAATGTGGTAGCAAAAGTGACTGAACTTATTGAGCCTATTCATCCAACACAATGTGAACATAAAAACATTTTATTACAGATATATTAAAGTGTTTGATTGGTATTGTCCCAGACTTCCTGGATGAATACATGGAATATGCAATGTATTAATTTCTTATTGAAAATCTCTCAAATCTGAATGCCAACTATTATCTGGTGCCAAGCATTTAGCATATTATGAGCCTCCTTTAAGGAGAATCTATTGGTCAGTCATTATCTTTATGAGCAGAAAATTGGAGCTGATAATCAGCTTAAGCAACAACAGAGATTCAAATTATTATAAAGAACACTATATAAGCAGAGAATTATTTGTAAAACAGGTGATTATAGCATATGGAGATTACAGCATAGGTTTCTTTTTTTAATTTATTGACTTGAGAGAGAGAGAGGGAGGGAAGGGGGTTGGAGAGAGAGGGAGACATTGATTTGTTGTTTTACTTATTTATGCATTCACCAGTAGCTTCTTGTCTGTCCCCTAACCTTAGATCCAAACTGCAAACCTGGCGAGATTGGGAGGACCCTCTAACCAACTGAGAAACCCAGCCAGGACTTCCGGCCAGGATGGAGGCATCGGTGGACGCACTGTGCCTCCTTGCACAACCAAGATGGGGACAACAACAATGAAAAAACAAAGTAACAACCAGAACTGACAGAAAATTGAAGTGTATGGAAGTTGGACACCCAAGGATTTGAAGATAGACACAGGCGGAATCAGGCCTGGCGAGGGACACAGAGCAGAGAGGTGAGCTGCAGGGGAGGCACACAAGTCCACAGCAGGCAGACCCTGGGTGCACAGGCGGCAGTGGTTGGTGGGCCCCGGCTAGGGTGGGGGGGTGGCGACTGGCAGACCCAGCGAGGCGGCCATTGTGAAACAAGGCACTACACGCAGCTCAGGGTCCCAGCACCGGGCAAGGGAGCTTTGGGGCACTGACTGAAAAGTAGGGTCCCGTGGGGCGCACAGGCCCACCCATGGTGGAGTTGGTGCCAGAGAGGCCTAGTTGGCTTGTGGAGGGCGGAGAAGGGGTCTGGGGTCCTACAGAGAGCCCAGCAAGCACCATTGTTCCTTCTCGGACCCCGCCCCCACATACAGCATCAAAACCCAGCAACTGGGGTGCCCCGCCCTGGTGAACTCCTAAGGCCCCGCCCCTCACTACAGGAGCTCAACAAGACCAAAAAACAAAACAAAACAAAAAAACCCAGCAAAAAGATGGCTCAAACAGAAGAAGAACTGAAAGCTCCAGAAACCATCCTTTTAAGCAACCAAGACATAGCCAACCTATCAGATGCACAGTTCAAAGCACTGGTGATCAGGATACTCACAGAATTGGTTGATTTTAGTCGCAAATTAGATGAAAAAATGCAGGCTATAATAAGTTTAATGAAGAAAAATGCACAGGGAACCAATAGTGATGGAATGGAAGATGGGTCTGACATCAATGGAGTGGACCAGAAGGAAGAAAGAAACAACCAAACAGAAAAGAATGGAGAAAAAAGAATTCAAAAAAATGAGGAG
>JAPYXV010005631.1:0-10387 GCA_028533065.1 Trachops cirrhosus | reverse complement strand
GCGAGGAGGAGTTAAGTGAGGCATGACAGAGTATTGAGGGCTTTTTATGTTCGGGTTAGTTCTGGGTGAAATATCTGGCCCATGCTCTAATTGCGGCTGTGGCAGCCTGTAGGATGCCACCAGTATCCAACATGTCTACCAGAACCCCTGGTAGTAAAGTAGAATAAAATGTTCAAGACTCTTCAGCACAGACCACAGTGACACTGACCTTCAGTTTAAGGAAAGCCATCCTAAGATCCCACATATAGCCACTAAAGTTGCTTTAGTGCTTTTTCCCTTTGACACCTTTATTCATAGGCCCCCTCCTGAAGATGAGCAAGGTGGTGGTGTGGTGGAGGTGGCAAATGGGTGGTTTCCTGTCCCTACTTCCAAATTTTACCACCTGGGCATCCCCTACTCTATATCAAAGGCAACCAGAGTTACTCCTGATATTCCAGACTTTGATGACTTGCACCCATTTTAGCCCTAAGAGAAAAGTCACACATGGGACCATTCAGCTTTAAAACACTTAGGAGAAACAATGGCTGGTGGCTAAGGAATTTTGCATATTGCACACATTTAACAAACAACAGGCAGACTGTGTGAGTCCCTTCTTAGTTAATTTAAGCTCAGTTGACATTTTCTGAGGGGGCAGAGCTTACAATTAGGTAAGGTGCTCTATTTTTCACCTTCTAGGAAATGCTACTTCCTGGCCCTGGCAAATGTTCCTGACAGATTTTTCAACTTGAGTGTGTGCGTGTGTGTGTGTGTGTGTGTGTGTGTGTGTGTGTGTAGCAATGTTACTCTAGGGGAAGCTGAAGGTTCTGCAACAGTGGGAGATGTTGCTGCCACCCCCTTTTTTAGTGTTGATCATGTCTTTTAAATAGTACTCATTGTCAGTTTGTTCTTGTAGCAAATGGAAGAATGTAATATGTCAAATTTCTTTATTACTAAGTAATTTATATTTAAAATACCTACGTACCCTATCCCTGCCACTGGTCTCTAACTTGGTGTACTAGTGGAAGACTGGCAAAATCAAATATCAGTGTGGGTGCATCTGTAATGTTTTTTACTTGTTTTCTTCTTGACAGCAATTAGGAATTTTTAAATCCTTACAGCAGATTTTTAATATGTACATAAATTCTTTGTTCACCAGTACTTGTCTAGCCCCTATCTATTTCACCAATATGTTGGCCAACATCTTTTGGTCATTTTGTCCTCTGCAGATCAAGATGTTCTGTGTGTTATGCCTTTAAGGACTACACTTTTGTGAGTATCCTAAGGAAAAAATGTAGAAAAGTGATCATTATTTAGAGATTATAAAGCCATTGTTAATAACTTGTATTATGATGTCAGCACAAGCCAGTAAGCCAGGAGAAGTGAAATAGGGAAACTGAGACAGAGAGCTGAACAAAGTGGCTAAGCAATTACAGCCAAATACAGAAGGTCACCTCCCTAGATATAACATCTAAACCTCAGTTGTATTTCAGCTCCAGGCTCAGAAAAGCAGCAAAACATGGTGGGTGATGCCAGGACTGGCTACAATAACTAAGAACCTGGCACCTCAGTTTATTTCAGCTCCAGGCTCAGAAAAGCAGCAAAACATGGTGGGTGATGCCAGGACTGGCTACAATAACTAAGAACCTGGCACTGACCAATCAGTGGAGACCATGACCCTAAAAGGTAACCCCTGGGGAACTGATTAATATTCTGTTGAAACCCTTCCCTAACATTCCCTGCCTGCAGGAGAGAGAGAAAAACTCAAGACAAAGATCTAGGTTAAGTATTCTCCCTCCCTCCGGTTAGCAGCAGCCCACACTGTTGCCTCTCCTGTTCCCTCACTTCTTCCCCTACAGGCATTAATCTGCTAAATTCTAAGGGACCCCAAGACTTGCCATCAGGGGAGCAGTGGGCAGCAGTAGCTTTTCCCAAGCTAATCCTCTGAAACTGTCCCCAAGGCCCCATTTTCTCTGATTTCCCAGTGAGCTAAGGCAGCCCAGCCTAGGCTGTCCTGTTGCTTCCTCTATGCTAAGCCCTTCCTTGTTTCACTAACCCCAGCTTTGATAAATGTACCCTCATTGTCACCTGGACTCATATTGTGAAAGGTTTCCTATATGAAGTCAAGAACCCACACACTACTAGCTGGCCCTAGGCAGACCCACTCAGGGCCAGGTCCCTTCTCTGGTAATACAAGTACCAATGGAATCTGGAGAAATGCAAGAGTGGGGCACATCTCCCCAGGGGCCTTCTCTGTTTACACCATCACCATTTTGGATAGGAGACTCTGGCAGCTCTCAGCCCCAGAAACGCCCCTCCCCACAAGGTGACACCACCCTGGGCATGCACCCTTCTGAGCCCTTGTGGCCTAGAACAAGGAGTGGGGCCAACCTCTAGATGTAGGCCCCTGGGGAAAGAGGGGATGAGTTGAGTACCTTCCAAGAACCTCAAATACTGCCCCATCTCTGCCTACAATGAATCCATCCTTCTCTAGAATGCAAGAACCCTGGAAATAAACTGAAGCATGATCCCATCCTCAGGGCAGCCTGGGCCCTACGTTGTTACCTAACAAAAAGTGGAATTTGGCTGCTCATTGTCACCAACAGGCAAATTCTGGAGGCAGAGGTTTGGTGAGAAAGGAAAGGGGTCTTTTATTCAAAAGCTACACAATCTGGGAGGATGGCAGACTCCCGCCTCAAAGCCTAGCCCCTCCAGACCACCCAGAGGAAAACCCAGCTACCCCCTGCCAAACCAGTCCAAGATTGCACCCAGAGTTCCTTCTCCCATTCAAAATACCATCCTTCAGGAATTGCAGGCCACCACTGCACAATCATCCAAGCAGCTCAGCTTCTTTCCCTGCTACTGTCAGGCCTCAGGCTCCTTTCTGGAGTCTGTGTGTTGGGCCAGTGGGCCATGCTGCCATTGACACTTCCCATGCTGGGGGTCTGGGGCTGCTGCCAACTGCTGCAGTGCGCTGTGCAGTGGCTCTTTTGTACTGGTCATAGGGCCCAGTGCCTAGCACTTGGCCATGTGCCTTCCAGGGCTGGCCAGTCCTGAAAAGCACTGGTCTGCACATCCATGATGATGGGTCCCAGAGGAAGAGGTAATTATTTCTCCCTTCCCTCTGTTTAAACCTCGAAGGTCAGACTTCTGTGCATTCTGGAAGGGTCTAGCTGCCCCAGCCAATCCCATCCTTTTCCAAGGCTAGACTGGCAAGTCTTACTCCAGCTGAGCACCTCCCCCTGCCGCCATGTTGACCTTTAAGGTACATGTGCAGCTATGTCCTCTGTCCCACCTTCAGTCAAGGAACAGAAGTGGGTAGGAGTGCTTCTCCCTTTGTTAGTCACTTGCTAGCCTCACATATGCTCAATGCAATGACTTCCTCCTGCCACATCTCTGCCTAGAACCAGAAACCTGCCATCAGGAGTTGCATAAGGGCAGTGCCATGTACTAGGCACTAGAATAAACATAGATCTGTCCTTGATTGGGCAGTTCCCTCCATCAGCCACCTCTCAGTTCCTGCTGCTGATAAAGCCATTAGTATCAAAATGACACTGAGAGAGTGGAGCCTTGCTTCTGTCTATATCTAGCCCCTGCTCAGGGACTGTGCTTGTTCCTCTGCACCACCCAACCTCTAATCAGAGGACTTCACACAAGCTTTGGCCATGGCTGCCAACTGGAGACCTTTAATGTCCCTTGTGCCCACCATCCAGCCAGTGTGGGGGCATAATGCCCTCAGTGGAGGCCACTGAGATGCAGCAGGCTGGTGGGTGGGACTTGGAGGCATCTCCCACCACAGACGGAGACTGGAAAAGTGGCAACTTATTGGAAATCATTTCAAGGATGATCCCCTTTTGCATTTCTTAGGGTAGAGGGTCTTATCTGTAGGCTTCTGCTGGGAGGGCCTGGTGCCTGTCTTGGAAGGTGGCACAGCACCTTACCTGGAAGATGGAGCCAGTCTCCCTAGTTCTGGCTCCCAAGTGTGGAGCCCCAACTCCTAATGGCCTCAGTTCTTTACTTTGCCTTTAGGTGCCCTCCATCTATTCCCCCACAACAGCCTGACATCCTCAGCCCTACACCCACTCCACAGAGAGTTCAGTGGTCAGCTCTAAGCAACTACTTTCTGTTCAGTGTTAAATGATATCATTGCTGATGTAAGAATGTCCAAACCTGTAGAGAATTTTATAGGAATTTATTTGAGCCAAACTGACAACATGCCAGGAAACAAGATCTCAAATGATCCAGTGAATGACAGCTTTGCAGTTCTCTTTATATATTTGGAATTAAGAGAGTAATGTAAAGAAGATTACATAAAGATAGGAGAAAGCAAGACCAGGAAATCTCTATGATTAGATTATAGGACAGTAAATGAGATTATGTGCTCCCTTGAAGGTTGTTGGTCTCCCACAGGTTTGAAAAAAAGATTACTGTGGCATTTCAAAGGCATGTTAACCTAGATGCACAAGAACAATGGACAGGGCTTGCTTAAAGCAAAGATAAACTTTTGTTAGGGAAGTTATAGGTCTGAGGCATTACTACCCACCATGACCTGCCTAATTAAGAATTTGTGTTCAGGCCGCCCTCTGGGGTTACTTTCAGTCTTTGAACTTGTCAAATTTATTACAGAGCCCCTTTTTCATTCACATAATACTGTGGAAAAACCAAACTTTCATATCTACTTGGGCTTCAAAACATAGGCTGTGTCCTGCTCTGCTTTGAAGCTGGGGCCAGCTGGGACTTATAACAAAGCATTCATTGTGGTCCTGAGAGACACTTTAAGTGTGATTTGGAGATGAGGATGGCTCGGTGAGGTGGGTCAGGTCATGTAGTGACATGCAGGGAGTTTGGATTGCATCACTACTATTTTCTTTTGGGAACCATGCAGCCATGGTCACATTAAGAATATTGAATGAACTTCTGGTCAACATGGAGGCATTGGTAGATACACTTTGCCTCCTTGCACAACCAAAAGAAGGACAACAACAAATTTAAAAACAAAAAACAACCAGAACTGCCAGAAAATTGAACTGTATGGAAGTCTGACAACCAAGGAGTTAAAGAAGAAATATTCATCCAGATGGGTAGTAGGGGTGGAGACCGGCAGCCATGGTGGAGAGGACCTGTGGTAAGTTGGAGGCTGGAGGAATGGGCAGGTGAGGCAATGGCTGGTGGTCCCACATTTGCATGCAGATAAATCAGGAGGAAAAACTGGGAAGCGAGACAGACCAACAGACCATGCAACCCAGGGTTCCAGCGTGGGAAAAGGGAGCCTCAAAACCTATGAGGGATTCAGTGGTGGGAGAAATTCCCAGCCGCACAGGAGAGTTAGTTGGAGAGACCCACGGGGTCCTACAAAGTACACAAACTCACCCACTTGGGGATCAGCACCAGATTGGCCCAAATTGCTTGTGGGTATCGAGGGAAGTGACTGAAAGCCAGCAGAGAACCGAACAAGCAGCACTGTTCCCTCTCTGACCCCTCCCCCACATACAGCAGCACAGTGCAGTGATTTGGCTTGCCCTGCCCTGGTGAATACCTAAGGTTCTGCCCCTTACAATGTAACAAGTGTGCTAAGACAAAGAAATATGGCCCAAATGAAAGAACAGATCAAAACTACAGAATAACAACTAAGCAATGAAGAGATAGCCAACCTATCAGATGCACAGTTCAAAACACTGGTAATCAGGATGCTCACAGAAATGGTTGAGTATGGTCACAAAATAGAGCAAAGAGTGAAGGCTATGCAAGTGAAATAAAGGAAAATATACAAGGAACTAACAGTAAAGGAAAGGGAACTGGAACTCAAATCAACAGTTTGGAGCAGAAGGAAGAAATAAATATTCAATCAGAACAGAATGAAGAGACAAGAACTCAAAAAAAAAATGAGGAAAGGCTTAGGAATCTCTGGGAAAACTTTAAACATTCCAACATCCAAATCATAAGGGTGCCAGAAGGAGAAGAGGAAGAGCAAGAAATTGAAAACTTTTCTGAAAAAATAATGGAGAACTTCCCCAATCTGGCAAAGGAAATAGACTTCTAGGAAGTCCAGGAAGCTCAGAGAGTCCCAAAGAAGTTGGACCCAAGGAAGCACACACCAAGGCACATCATCATTACATTAGCCAAGATTAAAGAGGAGAGAATCTTCAAAGAAGCAAGAGAAAAGGAACCTACAAAGGAGTTTCCATAAGGCTATCAGCTGATTTCTCAAAAGAAACCTTGCAGGCAAGAAGGGGCTGGAAAGAAGTTTTCAAAGTCATGCAAGGAAAGATTACTCTATCCAGCAAAGATCACTCTATCCAGCAAAGCTATCATTTAGAACGGAAGGGCAGATAAAGTGCTTCCCAGATAGGGTCAAGTTAAAGGAGTTCATTATCACCAAACCCTTATTATATGAAATGTTAAAGAGACTTAGCTAAGGAAAAGATGGTGATCAAAACTATGAACATTAAAATGACAACAAACTCACAACTATCAACAACTAAACCTAATAAACAAATACAAAAACTAAGCAAACAACTACAACAGGAATAGAATCACAGAAATGGAGATCACGTGGAGGGTTATCAATGGGGAAGGGGAGTGCGGAGAATGGGGGAAAAGGTACAGGGCATAAGAGGCATAAATGCTAGGTACAAAATAGGGGGACGTTAAGAATAGTATAGGAAATGAAGAAGCCTAAGAACTTATATGTGCAACCTATGGACATGAACTAAGAGGGTGGGAGAGGGGGGATGCAGGGCAGAGGGGAATAAAGGAGAGGTAAAATATAGGGCAACTGTAATAGCATAATCAATAAAATATACTTAAAAGAATATTGAATGAAGATTTGGGTTGTCTTCAATGCACCACTCACCAAAAATCTGTCACTAAAACATTTGTGTAGCTTTAAGAATCCCCATGTCTAGGTCAGAGTAGAGGCCATTTACATGAGAATATCTGGAACAAGACCCAAGTGTCTCCAACTTACCCTCAAACACTGTGAAAACTTTTAGAGGCAGAGCATCTACTTCCCAAAGCTCCACAATACATAATTCAGTGGGTATTATTCTTTCAACATTACATTGACCAGTCAAGAGCTTCCTATGGTCTTGGTATCTAAGAAAAAGACCTGAATCAGCCTCTCTGCCCCTTTTTCTTACCGATATCCATTCTGCATTCCAAGTGCTGCCTAGGGCCAGAGATTTCCTTTTGCTCCTAGAGCCCCTACCCCCAATACCCTGCACTGCTCCCACATACCCAAACTCTGGCACAGCTTAAGCCCTCTGTCCAGGAAGCCTTGGCCAGTCACATGCTCTAGACCCCATGGTGAAATTAGAGTAGAAGCATTTACCAATCTGTGAAGGCCTCTTCTAAAGTCTAAGTCTTGCAACCTCACTTCCCACCTTGGTAACCCTTCTGTGTCCTGGATATCTTCCCAACTCCAGTAGATCCCAAAGTCTCAGTTCTCCTGGCTATTGGTTACTAGAGTCCCTCACTTCCAGTACCTCTTCTGGACTACCCTCACCACCCACTGTCCCTTAGCCCCCTCAGATACATCACTCAGAAACCTTAACAGTCTGCTCTCTGGGGACCCTTTATGCCCCATCAGCTGCCAAATCCCTTAAAAGCCCTCCCTCTTCAGCTCAGATGCAATCACATCTGCTATTTTTTGCCCATATCATTAAAGCTGCTGCAGCCTGGACCTGTCACCACATGGTTCTGACAAGCCCCAGAAATAGCCCCAGCCTCCTGAGTGAGGGCACACTATCTCTACTAGCCCTGGACACTGGGCGGTTTAATATCCAGGGCATCTAGTGATTGCTCCACTGGTTGAGGAATTTATCTTTTACTCTCTTTTTTTTTTGAGTGACTTTATCATGAAAGGATGTTCGCATATATAAAATGTTTTTTTCTATTGAGATGATCGTATGACTTTGGCCTTTGTCCTATTAATATGGTATACAACATTGATTGATTTTAATTTTTAACCAACCTTGTGTTCCTGGGATAAATCCCACTTGGTCATTGTTATGGGTTGAATTGTGTCCCCCTAAAATTCATATGCTGAAATCCTAACCCAAAGTGCCCCAGAATGTAACTGTGTTTGGAGATAAGATCTGTAAAGAGGTAATTCAGTTAAAATTAGGATGGGCCTTGATCCAATATCACCACTGTCCTTATAAGAGGAAATTTTGATGCAGATATAGATCATGGAAAAACCATGTGAAGACACAGGGTAAAATAACCATCTACAAGCCAAGGAGAGAGGTCTCAGAAAAAATCAACCCTGGTGAAACTTTGGGCTTGGTCATCTAGTCTCCAAAGTTGTGGGAAAATAAATTTCTGTTGTTTAAGTCACCCAGTCTGTGACACCTTGTTATAGTAGTCCTAGCCAACCAGTATGGTCATTATGTACAATCTTTTATATGTTGAAGCATTGGTTTGAAGATTGTTGTTTCTATATTTATAAATGACATTGGCCTGAAGTTATTTAGTTTTTTCTTGTTTCTGTCTAGTTTTTGTCTAGTTTTTGTAACTCATTCTCATAGAATGAGTTGGGAAGTATTCCCACCTCTTGTTTTTTGGAAGAGTTTCAGAAGGACTTGTATTCACTGTTTTTTATGTGACTGGTAGAAATCACTTAAAAAACAGGGAATCAATCTAGACCTCAGCTAATTTGTGTGTATGTGTGAGTGTGAGTGTGTGTGTTTCTATGAAGTGCTTTATATACCAATTCAGTCCATTTGCTTGTTATAGGTCTATTTAGATTTCCTATTTCTTTCTTTTCAAGCAAAGGGTTGGGTTTTGTTTTTAATTTTTATAGGAGCTTTATTGAGATATAATTCACATATCATAGTGACCAACCATTTAAAATAGGCAATCCAATGTCTATTTATTCTTCAAATAATTATGATTTCATGTAGGTCATCTAATTTTTGGCATATTCATAGCATTCTCTTATACTCTTTTGTAAAGATAGAGATATCTCTGTGCTTTCATTTCTGATTTTAATAATTTGAATCTTCTCTCTTCTTTCTTGGTCAGTCTACTTAAAGGCTTATCAATTTTCTTGATCATCTCAAAGAACCAACTTTCGGTTTTATTGATCTTCTCAATCGTTTCCTTTTTTCTATTTCATTTATTTCTGCTCTAATCTTCATCATTTCTTTCATTCTGCTTGCTTTGGGTTTAGGTTACTCTTCTTTTTCTAGTTCTTAAGGCAGAAGTTTACGTTATTGATCTGAGATCTTTCTTTGTCTTTATTCTGCAATTTCTGGATTGGTTCTCACTTAATAATACTCTAATTGCTTTCACAATAAGACCAAAAACCTCAGTGGGCCACTGGGTTGGCAACCTTTTCTTGGACCCTTTATCCTAGATCAGCTACCATGGTGCCCAGGCATCCTTTAGGTGCTCAGAGACACCAGCACTCTGAAAGTCTCCTATAAACATACATTACCTTGAATTGTTTATACATTCCTCATTTGTTTGATAACTCCTCTAGATACTGAGCCTCTATATTTATTTTAAAAAATTTTTAAAGATTTTATTTACTTATTTTTAGAGAGAGGGGAAAGGAGAGAAAGAAGGAGAGGAACATCAATGTGTGGTTGCCTCTCATGTGCCCCTCACTGGGGACCTGGACCACAACCCAGACATATGCCCTGACTGGGAATTGAACCAGCGACCCTTTGGTTCACAGGCAGGCAATCATTCCACTGAGCCCAGCAGCCAGGGCCAGCATCCATATTTCTTAGCACAGTGTCTAGGTGTAAGCCCTCACCAATTTTTATTGACTGACTGACTGACAAACTGACTGATGGACCTTTCATGGTGGATGGTAACTGCCAATTCCCTTGGCCATATCCCCTTTACTAAAGTGAGAACTTTTTCTGCCTTACTCCTTGGATTAGTCAAGAATAGTCAGTTAAAGAAAAAACAAGTCATACCACAAACCAAAAGGTTGCTGGTCTTCCTGGTCAGGACACATGCCTGGGTTGCAGGCCAGGTCTCCAGTTAGGGAGAGGCAACCACACTTTGATGTTTCTCTCCCTCTCCTTCTCCCTCCCTTCCCCTCTCTCTAAAAAATAACTAAATAAAATCTTTTTTTAAGGAAAGGATCTAATGTTGAAAGTAGATATTAATACTGACTAATTTGTTTAAGGTCAAATGCTATAGGTACCAACAAGGCATCAGAACAGTGTGGGACGATGTGCCAAAACCAGGGCTTTCTTGATACCCCAGAGCTGTAGACTGACAGGGAAATATGGACTCCAAGAAAGCTGCAGAAACCCCCACCCCTCAAGCACACAGTGGCTTGCCACCATCAGTGCCAGTGAAAGAATGCATCCTTCTGGCTTCTACATCTTATAGCAGGGCCTCTCAGAGAAGACTGGAACCTTGCCTGCAAGGGGTTATGGACATGAGAATA
>JAPYXV010005630.1:0-10388 GCA_028533065.1 Trachops cirrhosus | reverse complement strand
GGTGATAGTTTCTATTTCCTTTTTCATGTTGATATAGTTTGTAGTGAGTTCATTGTAGTCCCTGTAGTTTCTCGTAACTCATTGAGAGTTCGTTGAACTTCTTGATAATCATTGCTTTGAACTCAAAATCTGATAGTTGAGTTGCCTCTATTTCATTTATCATTCTTTCTGGGGCTTCCTCCTTTCCCTCATTTGGGGATTGTTTCTTTGTTTTCTCATTGTTCGTCATTTCTTTTTTCTTATGTTGTTTTGACCTGGAGCTTTCTCCAGTGACAATCCCTAGTACCCAAGCCATGCTGGGCCTAGGCAGGAGCTCAGGCCTGAGACAGGGATGGGTGTTGTGGTATCTGCCTTGCTCTGGATTTCATCAATGAAAATATAAATGAGCTGCTTATTAATTTAAAAATAAATTAGAGATTATTTTACTACTTTGAAAGTCAGTGGCATTGCTCCATTGTTCTATTGTAGACCCAAGGTTTAGAGGACAGTGTTTTCAGAGATGATTGTGTAGAGCAGCAAGCATGGACACAAGTACTAGAAAATAGGTAAGTGAGGGCAGCTTTCTTAAAGTCTGCTTCTGAAGCACTCAGAAAGCACGTTCACAAGCATTGCACCAAGCTTGAGGGACTGCCTCTTAGCAATGGGTGCATCTCCATATCTGGGGACAGGGGACCAGATTAAACCTGCGATCTCCTAGTGCTGTTGCAGAGGAAGCACAGCTGAGCTCCGGGCTTCAGCACTGGCAGCTCCGCCCTGACCGGCAGAAGCGCACACGAGCCTCACTCCTGCCTGCAGCCTCTGTCTAGCAGAAGCCTCCCTTAGTGCCACAGCCCTGCTGCAGAGTGACTGCAGGAGCTCATGGGCCTGAACAGTGACTCACACTGTAGCATAATAGCAAACTCTTAAATTCTAAAGATAATTTTAGTAGTCGTTATTTTCTTTCTTTTTTTTTTTTTTTAAAGATTTTATTTATTTATCTTCAGAGGGCAAGGGAAGGAGAGAGGGAGAGAAATATCAATGTATGGTTGCTTCCTGTACATTCCCTGCTGGGAACTGGCCTGCAACTCAGGCATGTGCCCTGACTGGGAATCGAACCGTGATCTCTTGGTTCACAGGCCCGCGCTTAATCCACTAAGCTACACCAGCCAGGGCAAGTAGTCGTTATTTTCTAATAGTTTTAGACTCACAGAACAGTTGTGAAGAGAATGCAGAGAGCTCCCATGCCCCCATACCCCATTTCCCGTTAGTCACATCTGGTATCATTATGGTACATTTGTCACAGTTAATGAGTCAATACTGAGACATTATTAAGTATACTTTATTCAGATTTCCTTATTTTTTTTCTGTCACAAGATCCCATTCTGGATACCACATTACACTGAGATATCATGTCTCCTTCGGCTGTACCTGCCTGTGACAGTTTCTCTGATTTCTCTTTTTTCCTATGGTCTTAACAGACCTGAGGTCAGGTGTTTTGTAGCATGTTCTTCAGTTGGAATTTTTCTGATGTTTTTCTCATGACGAGACTTGGGTCACACATGGGTTTGGAGAGGGAGACCGCAGCGGTGAAGCATGCTCTCGCTGCATCCTGTCAAGGGTACATGCTGTTCGTCTGACCTTGGTCACCTGGCTGAGGTGGTGTGTGTCAGTGTCAGGTTTCTTCAGGGTAAAGTTAAATCCCCCTTTTCATACCCAACTTTTTGGAAGGAAGTCAAGATGTTTAAGGATTGGGCACCGATGCTCCACCTCATTAGGGCAGAGTATAGACAAATTATTTGGAATTCTCCATGGGAGATTTGTCTATTCTACCCCATCTAGTTATTTAATCAATAATTTACTTATATTAGTATGGACTCATGGATATTTATATTATAGTTTGAGATATAATCCAATACTGTGTAATTTATTTTGTTGATGAAATTGTTCCAGCTCTGTGATTGGGGGCTTTTTCAGTTGGTTCTTGTGCCTCTTTGACACACCTCCATAACTGTGCCTTTATGGAGCGCTCCCTCACTGTCCACCCTCAGGTGCTCCAGGCTCACCTCGTATACCCCAGTCCAGGAATCAGCCATTCCTTCAAGGAGTCTTGGCTTCTTTTTGTTGGAAAATGATTTTAGAAACCAAGATATGGGCAATAGATGCATTCATAGCTACTAGGGTCTTACTGCTTCTAGGCCCTCTCAAATGACAGAGCAAGGAAATAGTGTGCACACTAAATGAGAATATACACCTATCTATAAATATTTCTATATTAAGCTAAACATGAGTTCATACTGCTCTGTCCAAGTCTAATTTATTTCCATATGGATTCCCTTGCTTATCTGCAAACTACCACTCCAACAGTGAGAAACCTGGCTCCAACCACCCACCATCCAAAAAACCCAAAAAATCATAAACTAATTTTATTTATAAAAAACTGCTGAGGTGGATCCAAGGTGGCAGAGGAGTGAATGGAAGTCACACTAACCTCCTCCCAGGACCAATCTGGAATTAAAACTAAATTGTGGAGAAATCACCTGGAACAAACAACTGAACAATAGCGATAAGCTTTACAACCTCAGGCAGACAGAAGAATCAGCTTCAGCACAACCTGACTGGTAGGGAGTGCAATGGAGTTGCGGTAGGGATGGTTGGGCACACATAGGTGGCAGCTGAAGCACCAGAGGGATACTTAAGGAACCGGTTGGATCCCTCTGAGATGTGTGGGGTCTAAACCCTAAGCTGGGATCCTCAGCCTAGAGCACCAGAACCCAAAAGTACACAGATAATCATCCCATGGGAAAAAGCGGCAGGGTTGCTCTCTGCCAGAGACTGACGGCTGGAGACACAAAGAGCTGTTTAAAGGGCCAACACATACATTTTCATTTGCAGCCACTTACCCTGTGCTCTGGCAAAGGTGGTGGCAGAGTAGACTAGAGACACTTGAGGAGAGACTGGGGATGGAAACTTTGGGGAGAGAACTGAGAGAGTAGCTGCCGGGATCCCACTGCTCAGTCATCCTCCATACTGCAGCAGCCATCATGTTCAGGCAGACAGCTCCCTTCTGAACAGCAGCAGCTGAGGGGAAACAACAGGACCCCAGGAGGGATTACAACCCACCCTGTGATACTTAAGCCTGGCTGCTGAGTGCAGAGTGACCAGATTAACAACTGAAGGAGTCAGTCATAGACAGTAGATCTCTGAAAGTCTTGAATAGGCTGCCCAAGGTCAGATGGGTTCACCATCTGACATCATCAGAGGCAGATCCAGAAAGAAAAAACAGGGGTAAATACTAGATGCTACCGAGACGAAATCCACTCTGGTCTTCTCCACGAGTTGCGATATTCTCTTCCCTGCCTAGCCCATCAAGTTGGTGCATATTAAGTCACTAGATTTTACACTATAGTTTATTTCAACATATTCACATATTTCCCCTCCCTTCTCTTACTCCATTTACCTTCTTTCCTCTTACTATTTTTGTTTTAAATTTTGTTTTCTCTCTTGCTACAACTTGTTTCCATTCCATACTCTTACTATTTCTCCCCCATCCAGCCTCTCAAAACCAATTTTCTTGTCAATCGTCATTTCAAATCCTTTTTCCTGCTCTTACAATACCCGCGTTCTCTCTCCACTGTTAGCAGTCTGTGCTCATTGGTTGTGGATAGGGTAGTGGTTGTAGTATTTTTCAATTCTATCCCTACATCTTCACTAATTTTGTACTTCAAATCTCAAGTTTTGCTGTTCCCCTCTCCTCTTTTTTTGCCTCAAATTTTAATTTTTCCCTGTCTTAGCCTGTTTTTTCTTCTTTCAACCTACCTTTTTCCTCCTTTCTTTCTTCTTTTTCTCCCCATCTCAGATTTTTAAAGAAGATTTTATTTATTTATTTTTTAGAGAGGGGAAGGGAGGGAGAAGGAGAGAGAGAGAAACATCAATGTGTAGTTGCCTCTCATGTGGTCCCCACTGGGGACTTGGCCCGCGACCCAGGCATGTGCCCTGACTGGGAATCAAACCTGCGATGCTTTGGTTCGCAGCCTGTGCTCAATCCACTGAGCTATGCCAGCCAGGGCTCCCACCTCAAATTTTAATTGTTCCCAAATTTTAATTGTCTTAGCCTGCCTGGTTTTTGTTCCTCACTCTTAGTATTTCTTCTCCCTCTATCATCTCAAAATCACTTCCTTTTTCTCTAGACATTTCTTAAGCTTTTCTTTCTTTTTTCCCTTCTTATTCCCATCCCACCTATATTAATTTTAGCTCATTTGTTGTTGATAGTGCTGTGGTGGATTTTTCACCCCAATTTGGTTCCTTTTTTTATTATGTATTTACTTTTTTCCTTTTTCTTTCTCTATCTTAATTTCTGTGTAAACCTAATACTATTGCTTCCCTTCTCTTAGTCCATTCCACCTTCTTCATCCCCTTTTTTATTTATGATGTAAATTTTACTTTCTCTCTTTGCATTGCTCTGATTCCCAACTCTCATTAGTGCTCCTCCCTTTACCCTCTCAAAATCATTTTTCTTTCAGTAAGTCATCTCATATTCCTTCTCCTTTCTTATAATAGTCTTAATCTCTTTACACCCTTGTTAATACTGGTTCGTTTTCTGTTGATAGTGGGATCCCTGGTGGGAGTTATTTTTGCAGGTGTGTGTTTCTCTCCTAGGCTTTGTGGTTTTGTTCTGGCACAACAGGACACAAGACATGGTGGGTGGAGTGGCCCTCAGTCAACCAGCTGGAGGAAAGGACCACCAAAGAATGACCCAACAACAATCAAAACCCAATTACAACCAGAGAGCCAACATAATGGCATAAACAGCATCCCAAGAGCATCAACTTCAGGAGATCAAGGAGACTGCACCACTGAATCTCACAGGTCTCCTATCATAAAAGATCACACCACAAAGAAAGGGAGTCAAAACAGTAAATTTAAGAGGCAGAAGTAAATAAGAGTCTCCTCAAAAATGGGAAGACAAAGAAACAAACTCCAACTGAAAGGAAAGGAATCCTCAGAAAGTGCTAAAGGAAATAGAGGCAAGTCAACTATTAGATATTGAGTTCAAAATGATGGTTATAAGGAAGCTCAATGAGCTCAGTTCAGTCAGGAACTCTTGGCTCTCTTGTTGCTTGGCCATACCACCTGGCCTCTGGCCACGCACCCGTAGGCCACCCAGGCCCTCGCTATCCTTTCGCTTGCCACCCCAGCCTTTGGCCACCCTTACCTTTGCCACCCTTACCCTGCTTCCGCCCCTAACCCCGACCTTAGCTAGACCTGTTCTCTTCCATGAGAACGGATCACCAATAAACCCTGCTTGCATGCTAATAGACATGCTGGTCTTTAATTCTTTACTGCGTTGGTGAGAAGAATGGAGTTTCTGGGAGTTTCTACTGTAACAGTTGTATGAGTTTCATAAATTCATAATGTCATATATATGTCCACCATCATATACTCACAACATCACACAGGACAGTTTTCATACTGATAGGTGGCCTGTCTGGACCACTGGGAGTGGGCCGAGGCCAGGGGATTAGGAGCCACGGGGGGAGATGGAACTGGGCTCTGGAACCTAGGAGCCACTTCTGCACTGAGTCACTGCTCCTGGGGGCACGGAGGGCATGGTGTGCAGCCATGGTTTGCAATACCTTTGCAAACTGCCCAGGGCCATGGCAAGGCCTTTGAGTTTCATAGAACTTCTGAGACACTGTGAGGCCAGGTGTAACCATGCTCTCACCTTGCAGATGCTTGGCCCACAGTGCAGAAGTCCTGTTCCTGGCTACTGATGCCCTGCCCTTCCTACTGAGGCTGCCCTTGGCACTGCCTGAGAGGCCCTTTGGGGATTCCAGGGTCGGTCTCTTCACTTAGGCTTTTGGTTCAGTTGCTCTTTGCTGGTGGGCCATGAGTATGGGCAACTTGCTTCATATGGTGGGCCAGGGGTGTGGGCAACTAGGGCATGGAGGGGGCCCAGAGCTAACAAAACAACACAGGAGTCTCCCCTGCCCCAGGTAAGATGGTGGCAGCAGGAAGTTCTTACACTGAGTACACATAAGGCTAGCAAGATAATTGGATAAGAGAGGAAAAGCCCTCCTACCCCTTTCCAGTACCAGATTGGCAGTGGGACCAAGAGAAGGCTGGCACCTGCACAATAGAAGTAAAAATGACAGAAGGGGGAGGTGCTGGACCAAAGAAGCCTGTCAGTCTAGCCTGGGAAAATAGGGATTGGTTGGGAGGTGGGCCCACCCAGAGCATGTGAAAACTTAGGAAGTTATTTGGTCATTCTGAGAAAGTACTTTGATCCATCATACACCTGAAACAAATACAAACTCAAGGAAAGAAAGGAACTCTTCCCTTGCTCATTGCTTGCTGCTTGAGACCTGCAGTTGGACAATGCACTGGCGTGTCTTCTCTAAGGGTCATGGGACCTTAGCAGTAGCATGGCCCGTGGCCTCTAGGAGGGGTCTCTCTCTCTTTCTCTCTCTCTCTCTCTCTCTCTCTCTTTCTCTGACCTAGTGGAGCATTAGCTGGTGTGTTCTCATGCTCTCCAGCCCAGGAACATGGGACCTTGTGGCCCTAGAAGCTGCATAGCCAATGGTGGCAGCTCCACACACAGCCTCCAGGAGGGAGCCTGAAGCCAGACAGCAGCTGGGAATAAACTAAGCTACCTGGATGACCACTCAGCAGCCCTCTCGGGCTGCAAAGCATGGTTTAAAATGGAGCATGAATTCTGGGCACTGCCCTTTGTCTTGGTCTTGTTGAGGGCAGCTGGATTTTGTCTGGGTTTGAGAAGGAGATGAGTTTTGAGACAGGGAGTCCCCACTCTCCCAGATTGTTCAGCACCTGAATAAAAACCTCTTTCCTTCTCACCAGCCTCTGCCTCTAGAGCACAGGTGGCAAACACAAGGCCCAAGGGCTGAATCCAGCCCTCCACCTTGTTTTATCTCACTTTGTACCTTGTTTCTACCCAGTGGCAACACTGAGCTCTCGCTTAACTGTTAAGGAGTAGTTACATTTATACAGTCCTAAAATTACATTCGGCCCTTTGAAGGCAGCTACGAGGCTGATGTGGCCCTCGGTAAAAATGATTTTGACACCCCTGCTGTAGAGTTTGCCTTTCGGTGGTGGCAGGCAGCTGGACCCTATTTTTGTTCAGTAAGTTTCCCTGACCTAAAAAACTCACCTGTGCTTTGCCTATTTAAGTCTCCTTCCCCAAAACCCTGGCAACCGCTCATCTGTTATTATCTTTATAGTTTTACCTTTTCTAAAATGTCATACAAAAGGAATAACATAATAATATGCAGCATTTTCAGACTGGCTACTTTCCCATAGTAATATGCATTTAATATTCATCTGTCTTTTTGCACGGCTAATTTCTTTTTATCACTAAATAGTATTCCATTGAATGAATCTACCACTGATTACCCTTTCACTTACTGAAGAACATCTTGGTTGCTTCTAGTTTGTGGTGATTGTAAATAAGCTTATTCTAAATATTTATGTACAGATTTTTGTGGGGACATAAGTATTCAAATCTGCTAGGAGTGTGATTGCTGGATTGTATGTTAAGACCATGCTTAGCTTTGTAAGAAACTGGCTTCCAAAGTGGCCAGGTTATTTTGCATTCCCACCAACAATGTGAGTTCCTGTTGCTCCACATCCTCACCAGCCATTGGGATTGTCAGTTTTTGGACTTTAACCATTCTAATATGTGTGTACTGGTATTGTATTATTGTATTAATTTGCATTTCTCTAGTGACAAATGATATTCAACATCTTTTCTTTTGCTTATTTGCCACCTGTGTATCTTCTAAAGATGCAGTTTTATTTTTAAATAAGTGCTGAACCTACAGAAAAGTGGCAAGTATAGTAACAAGAACTTCATTATTCTTAAGCAGTATGAGAATAAGTTGCTGGCTTGATACCTTGTTACTCCCTAAAACTTGAATATGTATTTCTTACAAACAAGGATATTCTTCTAAATTACCACAATACATAGCTGAAACTGGGAAACTGACATGGCTACATTACTAATATCTGCTCTCAGACCTCATTCAAGTCTCACTAATTGTTTCAATAACATCCTTTATAACAGAAGGATTGAGTCAAAATCAGGTGATGTCTTTCATTGTCAAATCTCCTAGCCACCTTCAATCTGGAGCTGTTCCTCAGTCTTTCCTTGACTTTCATAACCCTTATACTTTTGAAGTTTACAGGCCAACTATTTTGTATACTGTCACTCGGTTTGGTTTGAATGATGAATCTTCATGTTTAGATTTAGACTTCGTATTTTTGGCAGGAATATAGCAGAGGTGGTGAGGCTGTGCTTTCCTAGTTGCATTTTATCATCTGGCACCTGATTTCAATTTGTTCCATTACCAATGATGTTCATTTAATTAAAGTGTATTTGCCAAGCTTCTTTACTTTAAAATTACTCTTTTTACCTTCATAATTAATAAACAATTTGTGGGAGATGCTTTGAGTCTAAATAAATATCTTGTTCCTCTCCAAACCTCCACCCACTAGTTCTAGCATTCACTGATGATTGTTGGGTGGATCCATTACTGTCGTGGCTGTGAGATGATTTTGTCACTCTAAGTCCTTATGCACTTGGCATTCTACTACAGGGAACAATTTTACTGCTCTCTCCAGTTTTTTTGGTATATCAGAAAAGACTCATGGATTTCATTTTAATTCAGTGGATTATAATCACCCCAGATTCTGCCAGTGGGAGCTCCTCTGTGTCTTTTTTTTAAAAAGATTTTATTTATTCATTTTTAGAGAGAGGGGAAGAGAAGGAGAGAAATATCAAGGTGTGGTTGCCTCTCATGCGCCCCATACTGGGGACCTGGCCCGAAACCCAGGCATGTGCCCTGACTGGAAATCGAACTGGCGACCCTTTGGTTTTCAGCCTGCACTCAATCCACTGAGCTACACCAGCCAGGGCTCCTCTGTGTCTTTTTCTTTTCTTCACATGTCCCCATCATTCTTTGAGCACTTTTTATTTTCTGGCACAAGGTGATGTTTCAGACTCATCTTGTACTTTCCCTGCTCAGCCTGCCCAGAATGGTATTTAGAAAGTGTGTTGCGACCCTTCAAGGCCAGGCAGGTCCATGGTATTCACACAGGTGGAATAATATTCACAGAGCCCTTGGGATGTCTGGCATGACTTTATTCACAGGTGGGCGAGCCATGCACACTGCAAGCTGCATGTCTGTCTGCATGTCTCAAGTTGTGGCACCCATCATGGCACCTGTCCTCTTGCGTGGGTCTCTCACCATCGCCCCCAGCAGGGAGTCCCTACCTGTTTAAGTACTAGAAGGAAACAAAGACAGAAAACTGCCAGAATGTTACATAACATAACATAATTCTGCACATGCGAGCCCACTTCATGTTATGGGAACAGTTTATTGGACCCAGTCTCAGCGCTGTGCGAACACTAGTTTTCAGGCTCCTCCAAGGCTATGGGAACACTTCTTCCCTTAATTACCCAGACACCTGGGTGAGGAAGCCAGACTGCCTCCACTTACCCTGCAATCCACCCCTTCTGGGTTCCTCACCTTACAATCTATGTGAGGAAACTTTCCACAAGGTTCCCTTGGTGAGGAGGGCAGAGCCCTGTCTGTACCCATAACCCACAATAGCAGTACAGGCTACAGCATCAAGCAAGCAAAACACTAGTGCTGCCGCAGCAGCAGTACAAGCTTCAACCGCATACAGCCAAAACACAGGTAATTAGGCACCCCTAGGTACAATGGCCAGTCCAATTTCCATACAGGTAAGGCCACTCATGTGCCCACTCATGTGGACCACCCACCCAGAGGGTCCCAGTGGGAACAGCAGCCTATGTATCATTCCGTGCCTCCCAGCAATGTCTGGGAATATGGGTCTGACACAGACCTGTTGGGCTGGACAGCCCATCTGGGCTTGTCCTTTGGGGTTCTCAGTGCAAAGGGGAGCTGATCCAGCCAGCTTCATAGCTTTAGCTGTGAGCCATCCCATACAGAGTAGCCACTTAATGGCTTGGGCCGCTCATACTGCTGCTTCGCCCCTGCGTAGATGTTGGTCCAGGTCACATTCCATGAGAGATGTTTGCTATTCCACTGGTTCTGAAGCCAAGTCCAACTGGAGACAGAAGCAGGGGAGATGCACTGTGGGAAGCCTGCCAACCTGCTCAGGGGGAGTTCAGTGCAGACCCAGCATGCTGATTGGTCAGCCACTGAGGCAGAGGTATGAACCCAGTCCACTAAAGTATTACCTTGTACTCTAAGGGTGAAAAGACAGAGCAGTTATAGGCACCAGTAAAGGCAAGTCATGACCCTCTAGCAATATACAAGCCAGCTTCTGGTCAGCCGGTAAGTCAGTGGCTGGCAGAGGGAGTCTTCCTGGGCATGAATACCAGACCTTTCATGCCTCAGCTAGGGGTT
>JAPYXV010005629.1:0-10389 GCA_028533065.1 Trachops cirrhosus | reverse complement strand
ATTCTAGCCCTAGCCCTAGGCCTCAACCTCAGCCTATGCTAGCTCTAGCCCGAGGCCTCTAATTTACCCTATGCTAGCCCTAGACCTAGGCCTCAAATTACCCTATTCTTGCCCGAGCAGTAGGCCTGAACCTCACCCTATGCTAGCCCTAACCCTTGGTCTTAACTTCACCCTATGCTATCTCTGGCCCAAGTCCTGAACATCACCCTATGCTTTCCCTAGTCTTAGGACTGAATCTTGCCCTATGCTAGCCCTACCCCTTCGCCTGAACCTGGCCCTATGCTATCCCTAGCACTGAACAACACCCTACACTATCACTAGTCTTAGACCTTAACATTACCCTATGCTAATCCTAAGCCTTAGCCTGATCCTTGCCATATGCTAGGCCTAACCCTAGGCCTGAAACTTACCCTGTGCTAGCGCTATCCCTATCGCTAGCCCTAGCCCTAACCCTTACCCTAGGCCTGAATCTTACATAATGCTACCCCTAGGACTAGGCCTGAACCTAACCGTATACAAGTCCTAAATCTAGGACTAAACTTATCCTATGTTAACACTAACCCTATGCCTGAAACTTCCCCTATGCTACCCCTAACGCTAGGCCTCAAACTTACACTATGATAGCCCTATCCCTAGCCCTAGGCCAGAACCTTAACCTATCCTAGCTGTAGCCAAAGACCTAAACCTTACCCTATGCTATCTCTAGCCCTAGTCCTGAACATCACCCTATGCTTTGCCTAGTCTTAGGCCTAAACCTTGAACTATGCTAGCCCTAAATCTAGGCCTGAATCTTACCCTACAGTAACCCTAGACCTTGGCCTCAACCTTCCTTTATGCTAGGTCCTCACCTTAGGCCTGAACCTTAACCTATGCTAACCCTAGCCCTTGGCCTGAACCTTATCCTATGCTACCCTAGTCCTAGGCGTGAAACTTACCAGATGCTAGTCCTAGCCCTAGGCCTCAACCTTGCCCTATGATAGCCCTATCTCTAGGCCTGAACATAACCTACGCTAACGCTAACCCTAGACCTGAAAGTTACCCTATGCTAGCCCTAATTCTAGGCCTGAACCTTACTTGCCCTATGCTAACCCTAGCCTTAATCCTGAACCTTACCCTATGCTAGCCCTAGCCATTGATCTGAACCTTAACCTATGCTAGCCCTAGCCATAGATGTGAATCTTACCCTCTGCTTCCCCTAGCCCTAGGCCTGAAACGTACTCTCTGCTACCCCTAGCCCTAGAACTTACCCTGTGCTAGTCCTATCCCTAGTCCTAGACCTAGCCCTAGTGCTACCCCTAACCCTAGGCCTGAATCTTACCCTATGTTAGTTTTAGCCCTAGGCCTGAACCTAACACTATGCTAGCCCTAGCCCTAGGCCTGAATATTACCCTATGCTAGCCCTAGCCCTAGGCCTGAAACTTACACTATGCTAGCCCTACCCCTAGCCTGAATATTACCCTATGCTACCCCTAGCCCTAGGCCTGAACCTAATACTATGCTAGCCCTAGCTCTACACCTGAACTTATCCTATATTAACCCTAACCCTAGGCCTCCACCTTGTCCAATGCTAGTCCTAACCTTAGGCTTGAAACTTACACTATGCTAGCCCTAGCCCTAGGTGTGAAACTTACCCTATTCTAGCCCTGTCCCTAGCCCTGGGCCTGAACCTTACCCTATGCTAGCCCTAGACCTAGGCCTCGACCTTACGCTATTGTAGCCCTAGCCCTAGCCCAGATCCTTACCATGCACTAGTCCTATCCCTAGCCCTATCCCTAGCCCTAATCTAACCCTGTGCCTGAACCTTACTCTATGCTAATCCTAATCCTAGGCCTCAATCTTACCCTATGCTAGCCCTATCCCTAGACCTAGCCCTGGCCCTAGCCCTAGCCCTAAACCTAGGCCTGAATCTGACCCTATCATAGCCCTAGCCCTAGTCCTGAACCTTACCCTATGCTGCCCCTAGCCCTAGCCTGGAACCTTAACCTATGCTAACCATAGTGCTAGACCTCGATCTTCCGCTATGCTAGGCCTAACCCTAGGTCTGAACCTTACCCTATGCTATCCCTAGCCCTATCCCTGAACTTTTACTCTATGCTAGCCCTACCCCTAATCCTGAACCTTACCCTATGAAAACTCTAACCATGGCTGTGAGGTTCCCCTATGCTACCACTAGCCAGAGTCCTGAACATTACCCTATGCTATCCCTAGCCCTAGGCCTAAATCTCACTCTATGCTAACCCTAATCCTAGGACTGTACCTTGCGATATGCTAGCCCTAACCCTAGGACTGAATCTTACCCTATGCTAGCCCTAGGCCTAGGCCTGAAACTTAACCTGTGCCTGAACCTTGCCCTATGCTAGCCCTATCTCTAGCACGAGGGTGAAACTTACCCTATGCTAGCCATAGCCCTAATCCTGAAACTTAATCTATGTTAGATCTAGACAAAGACATGAACCTTACCCTATGCCAGTCCTACCCATACACCTGAACCTTACCCTCACCTACCTCTAGCCCTAGCCTTCAACCTTCCCTTTGCTAGCCCTAACACTAGGCATGAACCTTGCCCTATGCTCTCCCTAGCCCTAGTCATAAACCTTACCCTGTGCTATCCCTTGCCCTAGACCTCAACCTTACCCTATGCTATCCCTAGTCCTACTCCTGAACCTTACCCTATGCTACCCCTACCTCTAGTCCTGACCATTACACTATGCTATCCCTATTCCTAGGCTTGAAACTTAACCTATGCTAACCCTAAACCTAGACCTAAACCTTGCCCTATGCTAGCCCTAACTCTAGGACTGAACCTTCCCCTATGCTAATCCCAATCCTAGGCTTCAAACTTACCCTATGCTAGACCTATTCCTAGGTCTCAACCTTACCCTAAACTAGACCTAAGCCAAGGCCTCAACCTTACCTTATGCTATCCCTAGCCCTAGGCCTGAACCTCACCCTATGCTATCCCTATCCATAATCCTGAACCTTACCCTATGAAAGCCCTACTGCTGGGCGTGAAGCTTGCCCTATGCTATCCCTAGCCCTAGGTAAACCTTACACTATGCTAATCCTAATCCTAGCCCTGAACCTTGCCCTATGCTAGGCCTAACCCTAGGCCTGAACCTTACCGTATGCTAATCCCACTCCTATACTTCAACCTTGACTCAGCTACCCTTATTCCTTGGCCTCAACCTTTCCCTCAGCTCACCCTATCCCTAGGCCTCACCCTTCCCCTATACAATCCCTAGCCCTAGGCCTCAACGTTACCCTATGTTAGCCCTACCCTAGCCCTGAAACTTACCCTGTGCTAGTTCTAGCCCTAGCACTAGCCCTAGCCCTAAACTAAACCTATGCATGAACCTTACCCTATGCTAGCCCTAGACTAGGCCTGAACCTTACCATATGCTAGCCCTGCCCTAGGCCTCAACCATACCCTATGCTAGGCCTAGCCCTAGGCCTCAACCTTACTCTATGCTAGCCCTATCACTAGGCCTCAACTGTATCCTGTGCTAATCCTAGCCTTAGGCCTGAAACTTACACTATGCTAGCCCTCACCCTAGCCCTAATCCTGAACTTTGCACTATGCTAGCACTAGCCCTATCTAGAACCTTAACCTATGCTAGCCCTACCCTAAGCCTGAACCTTGCCCTGTACTATCATTTATCCTAGTCCTGAAACTTAACCTATGCTATCGCTAGTCCTAGGCCTAAATCTTACCCTATGCTAGCCCTAGCCCTTGGCCTTAACCTTACCCTATGGTAGGCCTAGCCCTAATCATGAACGTTGCACTATGCTAGCACTAGCCCTATCCAGAACCTTACCGTATGTGAGCCCTACCCTAGGCCTGAATCTTGCCTTGTGCTATCCTTAACCTTAGTCCTGAAATTTACCCTATGTTATCGCTAGACCTAGGTCTAAACATTACCCTAGGCTAGCCCTAACCCTAGGCCTGAAACTTACCCGATGCTAGCCCTAGCCCTAGGCTTCATACTTACCCTATGCTAGCCCTACTCGTAGCCCTGAACCTTGCCCAGTGCTAAACTTAGCCCAAGTCCTGAACCGTACACTATGCTTTCCCTGTCCCTAGGCCTGAACATTACACTATGCTATCACTATTCCTAGGCCTGAAACTTAACGTATGCTAACTCTAATCCTAGGCCTAAACTCTGCCCTAAGATAGGCCTAACCCTAGGACTGAACCTTACTCAATGCTAATCCTAAACCTTGCCTTCAAACTTACCCTATGCTATCCCTATTCCTCAGCCTCAACTTCACCCTAAATTAGCCCTATCCCTGAAAATTAGGCCTGAAAATTACCCTATGATAACACTGCCCTAGACCTCAACATTACCCTATGCTAGCCCTCAACCTAGGCCTCAACCTTACTCTATGTTAGCCTTATCCCTAGGCCAAAACCTTACCCTATGCTAGCCCTAGTGCTAGGCCTGAAACTTACCCTATGCTAGCCCTAGCCCTAGATCTAATCCTAAACCTTACACTATGCTAGCACTAGCCCTATCCAGAACCTTACCCTATGCTAGCCCTACCCTAGGCCTGAACCTTACCCTATGCTAGCCCTAGCCCTATGCCTGAACCTTACCCTTTGCTAGCCATATCCCTAGCCCTACCCCTATCCCTAGCCCTAACCCTAACCATTACCCTAGCCCTGAACTGTACCCTATGCCAGCCCTAGCCCTAGGCCTAAAACTTACCCTAGATTAGCCCTACTCTATACCTGAACCTTACCTTGGGATAGCCCTATCCCTAGCCCTAGCACTAGCCAGAGCCATAGCCCTAACCATTACTCTAGACCTGAAACTTACCCTATGCTCGCCCTAGCCCTAGGCCTTAAGCTTACCCTATGCTAGCCGTCCTCCTAGGCCTCAACCTTGCCCTATGGTAGCCCTAGTCCAAGGCCTGAACCTTACCCTATACTGGCCCTAAGCATATCCCTGAACCTTATCCTGTGCTAGCCCTAGGCCCAGTCCAGATCCTTACCATGCACTAGCCCTTCACCTAGCCCTAGCCCTACCGCTAATCTAACCCTAGACCTGAACCTTACCCTATGCTAATCCCAATCCTAAACCTCAATCTTACCCTATGCTAGCCCTATTCCTAGGCCTCCACCTAACCCTAAGCTAGCCCTAGCCCTAGGCCTCAACATTACCCTATGGTAGCCCTAACACTAGTCATGAACCTTACCCTATGCTAGCCCTAGCCCTAGGCCTGAAACTTACTCTGTGCTAGATCTATCCCTAGCCGTAGGGTGAAACTTACCCTATGCTAGCCCTAGCCCTACGGTGAAACTTACCCTATGCTAGCCCTAGCCCTAACCCTGAACCTTACCCTATACTAACCCTAGACAAAGACCTGAACCTTACCCTATGCCAGCCCTAGCCATAGACATGAACCTTACCCTAAGCTATCTCTAGACCTAACCTTCCACCTTCCCTATGCTACCCCTAACCCTAGGCCTGAACCTTAACCTATGCTACCCTAGTCCTAGGCCTAAACCTTACCCTAAGCTAGCCCTAGTCCTGATACTTAACCTATGCTTTCCCTGTCCCTAGGCCTGAACCTTACACTATGCTATCACTACTCCTAGGCCTGAAACTTAACGTATGATAACCCTAACCCTAGGCCTAAACTGTACCCTATGATAGGCCTAACCCAAGGACTGAACCTACCTCTATGCTAATCTGAAACCTTGGCTTCAAAATACCCTAAGCTAGCCCTATTCCTCGGCCTCAACTTCACCCTAAACTAGCCCTACACCTATGCCTGAAAATTACCCTATGCTAACCCTGCCCTAGGCCTCAACCTTACCCTATGCTAGCCCTAGCCCTAGGCCTGAAACTTACTCTGTGCTACATCTATCCCTAGCCCTAGGATAAAACTTACCCTACGATAGCCCTAGCCCTAATCATGAACCTTACCCTATACTAGCCCTAGACAAAGACCTGAACCTTACCCTATGCCAGCCCTAGCCATAGACATGAACCTTACCCTAAGCTATCCCTAGCCCTAGCCTTCAACCTTCCCTATGCTAGCCCTAACACTAGGCATGAACCTTGCCCTATGCTATCCCTAGCCATAGTCCTGAAACTTACAATATACTATCCCTATCCCTAAGCCTGAATCTTAACCTATGCTAACCCTAATCCTAGGCCTAAACCTTTCCTATGCTAGGCCTAACCCTAGGACTGAACCTTAAACTATGCTAACCCTAATGCTAGGCCTCAACCTTACCCTAAAGTAGCCCGAACCCTAGGCCTCAACCTTACCCTATATTAGCCCTAGCCTTAGGCCTGAAGCTTATCCTGTGCTAGATCTATCCCTAGCCCTAGCCCTAGACCTTACCCTACCCCTAGCCCTAGGCCCTTGCTCACCGTGGCCTAGGCCTGAATCTTTCCCTGTGCTATCCCTAGGCCTAGACCTCAACCTTCCCTATGATAGCCTTAGCTCTAGGCCTGAACTTATCCTATGCTAGCCCTATCCCTAGCCCTTGGCCTTACCTTACCATATGCTAGCCCTTGCCATAGAACTGAAACTTAACCTATGCTAGCCCTATCCCTAGGCCTGAACTTACCTTATGCTACCCTAACCCTAGGCCTGAACTTACCTTATGCTACCCTAACCCTAGGCCTGAACTTACCTTATGCTACCCTAACCCTAGGCCTCAACCTTACACTATGCTACCCCTAGCCCTACGCCTGAACCTTCCCCTATGCTACCCCTAGCCCTAGTCTTAAACTTCACCCTATGCTATCTCTAGCCCTAGTCCTGAAAATCACCCAAAGATGCCGCTAGTCCTAGGCTGAACCTTACCCTATCCTAATCCTAATCCTAGGCCTGATCCTTGCCCTATGCGAGCCATAGCCCTAACCTGAAACTTACCCTATGTTAGCTCTAGTCCTACACCTCAACCTTACCCTAAGATAGCCCCAGACCTAGGACTCTACCTTAACTTATGCTAGTGCTAGCCTTATGCCTGAATATTACCCTAAGTTAGCCCTAGCCCTAGGCCTGATCCTTACCCTCTGCTAGCCATAGCCCTAGGCCTGAACCTTAGCCTATGCTAGCCCTAGCTCTAGGCCTGAACTTAAATCTATGCTAGCCCTAGACCTAGGCCTGAACCTTGCCTTATGCCAGCCCTAATTCTACACCTCAAACTTACACTATGCTAGCTCTAGCCATAGGCTTGAACCTTGCCCTATGCTAGTCCAACCCTGGGACCTGAACCTTACCCTATGTAGCCATAGCCCTAGTCCTGAATCTTACCCTATCCTAACCCTAATACTTGCCCTGAACCTTGCCCTATCCTAGCTCTAACCCTAGGCTGAAATTTACCCTATTCTAGCCCTAGACCTAGGCCTGAACCTTATCCTATGCTTGCCCTACTTCGAGGCCTGAAACTTACCCGATGCTAGCCCTATCCCTAGCCCTAAGCCTGAACCTTACTGACCCTATGCTAAACCTAGCCCTAATCCTGAATCTCACCCTATGCTAGCCCTAGGCATAGACCTGAACCTCACCCTATGCTAGCCCTAGCCATGGACTAGAAGCTTACCCGATGCTAGCCCTAACCCTAGCCTGAATCTTAACCTATGCTAGCTTTAGCCCTAGGCCTGAAACACTATGCTAGCCCTAGCTCTATGCGTGAACTTATCCTATGTTAACCCGAACCCTATGCCTGAAACTTCCCCTATGCTAGCCCTAACCCTTGGCCTTAACCTCGCCCTATGCTACCCCTAGACTTACTGATGAATATCACCCTATGCTATCCCTAGTCCTAGGCCGGAACCTTAGCCTATTCTAATCCTAATCCGAGGCCTGAACCTTGCCCTATGTTAGGCCTAACCCTAGGCCAGAATCTTAACCTATACTAGCCCTAGCCATAGATCTGAAACTTACCCTATATTAGCCCTCACCCTAGGCCTGAACCTTACCCTATGCTAACCCTAGCGCTTGGCCTAAAACTTCCCTATGCGAGCCCTAGCCCTAGGCCTGAATCTTACCCTATTCTAGCCCTAGCCATGTACCTAAACCTGACCCTATGCTAACTTTCTGGCATAGGCCAGATTCTTCCCCTATGCTAACCCTAGCCCTAGCCCAGAAACTTATCCTATGCTACCCCTAATCCTAGGTCTGAGTCTTACCCTATGCTAACCCTACCCCTAGGCCTACACTTTACCCTCTTATAGCCCTAACCCTAAGCCTGGACCTTGACCTGTTCTACACCTACCCTTACTCCTGAACCTTACTGTATTCTAACCCTAATCCTACTCCTGAACTTGCACTTCACTAGCCCTAGCCCTCAACCTCACCCTATGCTAGGCATAGCCCTATGCCTCAACCTTACTTTATGCTAGCCCTAGATCTAGCCCTGAAACATACCTAATGCTAGCTGTAGCCCTATGCCTCAACCTTACCCTATGCTAGCCAAACTTCTAGGCCTGAACTTAACCTATGCTAACACTACCCCTACGCCTGACCTTCCCCTATGCTAACCCTAACCCTAGGCCTGAAACTTACCCTATGCTAACACGAGCCCTGACGCTACGCCTGAAAATTACTTAGCCTATGCTAACCCTAGCCCTACCCTGAACCTTACCCTATGCGAATTCTAATCTGAGGCCTGAACTTTGCCCTATGCTAGGCCTAACCCTAGACCTGAAATTTACCCTATGCTAGCCCTAATCCTAGGCCTTAACCTTACCTTATGCTAGCCCTAGACCTAGGCCTCAACCTTACCCTATGCTAGCCCTAGCCATTGACCTGAATTTTACCCTATGATTCCCCTAGCCCTAGGCCTCAACCTTACCCTATGGTAGCCCTAGACCTAGGCCTCAACCTTTCCCTAAGCCAGCCCTAGCCCTAGGTCTGAAACTTACCCTGTGCTAGATCTATCCCTACACCTACACCTAGCCCTAACCCTAGCCCTAGCCTTTGGTCTGAACCTTAGCCTATGCTAGCCCTAGCATTAGGCCTGTGCCTTACCTACTCTATGCTAACCCTAAACCAAGCCCTGAACCTTCCAATATCCTCGCCCTAGCACTAGACCTGAGACTTTCCCTATGCTACCCCTACCCCTAATCCTGAATTTCAACTATGCTAGGCCTAGCCACACCTGAACCTTGCCATATGCTAGCTCTAGCCATAGACCTGTACCTTACACTATGCTATCCCAAGCCCTAGGTATGAATGTTACACTATGCTAGCCCTAACCCTACACCTGAAACTTACCCTATGCTAGACCTCCTCCTAGGACTCAAGCTTACCCTCTGCTAGCCCTAGCCCTAGGCCTAAATCTTTCCTTATGCTAGCCCTAGCCTTAGGCCTGATACTTACCCTATGCTAGCCCTACTCCTATGTCTGAAACTTACCCTATGTTAGCCCTAGCCATAGCCCGAGCCCTAGCCTTAGACCTACCCCTACGCCTAGCCCTAGCCCTAACCCGAGCCATTACCCTAGGCCTAATCCTTGCCCTATGCTAGCCCTAACCATAGGTCTGGACCTTCCCTATTTAGCCCAAGCCCTACGCCTGAACTTTACTGTGTGCTATGCCTATCCCTAGCCCTAGGCCTGAAACATACTCTATGCCAGCCCTAACCCTAATCCTCAACCTCACCCTATGCTAGCCCTAGCTATACACCTGAACCTTACCCTACAATAGCCCTAGCCATAGACCTGAAACTTACCCTGTGATAGCCCTAGCCCTAGGCCTGAACGTTACCCTATGCTAGCTCTAGCCAGAGGCCTGAATCTTACCCTATGTTAGCCCTATCCCTAATCATAGGCCTGAACCTTACCCTATGCTATCCCTTGCCCTAGTCCTGAACCTTACCCTGTGCTACCCCTAGCCTTAGGCCTGAAACTAAACCTATGCTAACACCTAATCCTAGGCCTAAACCTTGCCCAATGCTGGGCATAAACCTAGGACTGAACCTTACGCTATGGTAATCCTAATCTTAGGTTTCAATTTTACCTTATGCTAGCCCTAATCCTAGGCCTGAGCCTTGCCCTATGCTAGCCCTAACCCAAGGCTGAAACGTATCCTATGCTAGCCCTATCCCTAGGCCTGAACCTTACCCTGTGCTAACCCTATCCCTAGACCTACCACTAGCCTAGCCCCACCCCTAACCCTAGGCCTGAATCTTACCATATGCTATCCCTAGCTCTAGCCCTCTTCCTTACCCTATCCTAGCCGTAGCCCTAGGCCTGAACCTCACCCTATGCTAGCCATAGCCCTACGCCTAATGCTTAACCTATGCTAGCCCTAGCCCTATGCCTAAACCTTATCCTATACTCGCCCTACCCCTAGGCCTGAACCTAACCATATGCTAGCCCTAGCTCTGGGCCTGAACTTCATCTATGCTAGCCCTAGCTCTAGGC
>JAPYXV010005628.1:0-10389 GCA_028533065.1 Trachops cirrhosus | reverse complement strand
CACAATTTACAATAGCTAAGTGCTGGAAACAACCTAGATGCCCATCAGTAAATGAATGGATCAAAAAACTATGGTACATTTACACAATGGAATTCTATGCAGCTGAAAGAAAGAAGGAACTCATACCCTTTGCAACAGCATGGATGGAGTTGGAAAGCATTATGCTAAGCGAAATAAGCCAGGCAGTGAAAGACAAATATTTTTCTTATTCTTAATTGATCTAAGATATGACATTTATTCAAAATATTAACAACAACAATATATTCATTTGTGTGTGTTTCTGTATGCTTATGTATGCTAATACATAAGTGGTAGAAATGATACAAGGAATGGAAGGAAAGAATTAAGATTTTTTCCTTTTATAAGGTACTCGCTACCAGTGGAGCAGTATAGTATTACTTAAAAAGTGGACTAGGATTAGTTAAAAATATATTTTGTAAAATATAAGGTTCTTATTTAAAAAAGTAATAAAGAATATATTGATGCTAAGAAATTAGAGAAAAAGGAATCTTACAAAGTGCTCAAAAATTAAAAGCACAACTGGCAGAAAAAGAACAGAAAACAAATATAAGAGTAAACAATAAGAGAAACACATAGAAAACAGTAACCAATAACTGAACTATACCAATAATCACTTTAAATGTCAATGGTTTTAAACACCAATTAAACAAGCATAGATTGTCACAGTGGATCAAAATACAAGTTCCCAAAACTTTCAGCCAAAATGGAGGTGTAGGTAGATAAGTGTTGCCTCCTCATACAAACAAAAGAAGGATAACAACAAATTCAGAAACAAAAACAAACCAGAACTGCTACAAATGGAAATGTATGAAGTCTGACAACTAAAGAATTAAAGAAGAAACATTCATCTGGGCTGGTAGGAGGGGCAGAGATGGGCAGCCAGGGCAGAGAGGATGTGTGGCAAGGTGGCAGCTGGCAGTCCCACATTTCAATTAGGATAAACCAAGATGAACAATTGGGGGGAGGCAAAGAAACGGCAATGGAAACCAAGGTTCCAACGTGGAAAAAGAAAGCCTCAAAACCTCTGGCTGTAAAAATCTGTGGGGGTTGTGGCAGTGGGAGAAACTCCCAGATTCACAGGAGAGTTCATTGGAGAGGTTGGCAGGGTTCTAGAACATACACAAACCCACCCACCTGGGAATCAGCACCAGAAGGGACCAATTTGCTTGTCAGTAGTGGAGGAAGTGACTGAAAGCCAGCAAGAGCCACACAAGCAACATTCTTCCTTCTCTGACCACTCCTTCACACACAGCACTAAAACACAGTGATGTGGGTAGCCCCACCCTGGCAATACCTAAAGCTCCTCTTCTTACTATTTAATAGGCATGCTGAGACAAAAAATATGCCCCAAATGAAAGAACAGATCAAAACTCCAGAACAGAAATAAGCAATGATGAAATAGCCAACCTATCAGATGCAGAGTTCAAAACACTGGTAATCAGGATACTCAAGGAAATGATTGAGTATGGTCATAAAATAGAAAAAGTTAAGGTTATTGTAGGGTAAGTGGAGGCAGTCTGGCTTCCTCATCCAGGTGTCTGGGTATCTCATGTAAGCAGTGTTCCCATAGCCTTGAAGGGGCCTGATAAGTATCGTTCTCATAGTCTTCAGATTGGATCCAATAAACTGTACCCATAACACGAAATGGACTCACATGCACAGAATTATGCTATGTTATATAATTTTCTGGCTTTTTGCTGGCTTTGTTTCCCTCTAGTCCTTAAGACAGTAGAGGCTTCTCACTAGACATGCAGCTTGCAGTGTGCATGGCTCGCTCACCTGTGGATAAAGGGATGTCAAGCTTCCTCATGGTTCCACACATTTTCTTCTATCTCTCTGAAGCTAGAGTGGACCTGCCTGGACTTGGCAGGCTGCAACACAATTAGATAGTAGTAGAAGGATTCGTTGCTGTATGGTATGAACACAGAGGAGCCAGTAGCAGGATCCCCAGGGAGGGGGCCTGAATGGGTGACAAGGCTCCTGGGGACTTGGTCTTTCCCCTCCAGGACTGGCCCAATGTCAGTGGTGCGTGGATACAGTGGAGAAAGCCCTGTAAGTGGTGGAGAAGACCTAGAAAAGCCCAGTGTCTGTGTGGGCATGGGGTCTGTGAACTGGATGTTTCCTTCAGTTTTGCAAGCTGAGATAAAGACTGTGCTCCTTCATGATGCAGTGAAGTTCCAAGAGCCCTGAGAGGGAGCAGAAGCCCTGAAGGCTGAATAAGAGGAGACTGCACTTCCTGAATTCCCGAAGTTATGCAAAATTGAGGCAGAAAAAAAAACCTTGAAGTCTTGAATCTGTGCCTTGATGAAAAGCCTCCAAGCAGTAGAGCTGAGTCACCCCACCTCCCCACTCATAGTGAGTGATTCAGGGCAAAAGGGTGGGGGGCAATGAACTGAGTTCCCTGAGGGCAGCAGACTATGGTGCCTGAGGGGAGTTTGAATTTAAGCAGCCTAGGAACCCTCCCCTGCCCCACACAGACATTGAACACAGTTGCCAAGAGTGCCTGGACCAGAGGACTTCAGCCTGGGCCAGGTGCTCTGGCAGTGGCAGTGATAGCCCCCAGAAAGCTGTGCTCAGAGTGTTCTGATTAGAACAGGTGGGGACTGTGGTGGGCAAGTAGCTTGTGCTGTTTTGCTTTCAGGCCAAGGCTGTGCATAGAGAGCTGAGATTTGCAGCACAGTTCCAGAAGGTGGGGCTGCCATGGGAGCTATTAGAGCTGGCAGTGTGACCTGGGAGGCTGCAAGAAAGCAAGCTGGAGTTGGCACCCAGCAAGTGCACTGATAAGGAGGGGGTCAAGTAGCTGCTACAGCAGCAGCAGCAGGCTCCATGCAGTGCAGGCGAGTATGGCACCTGTCAGAGAGGCCACAGAAGAAGACAGCAGTCACTGAAGTCACAGTAACAGCAGCCAGATGACCCAAAGGAGTGTAGTGGCTGCACCAGCAACTGGTGCTATGCAAGTGCAGCCCCTGGTACATGCACACCGGTGCAGGCCTAAATTATCTGTCCAAATCCTGGGGGTGTGGCCCCAAAAGGCTCATCCAGTGCATCTAAAGGACCATTTGGCTGTGCCTCCCCAGAAGAGGGAAGAAATATCCTGCTAGTCCCTGTGACCTAGATGTGCATGTGACACAGGAAGGCTTTGGATGGGGTATGTGGCAGTGATCAGAATGACTATGTCAACCCCTGGGTTTCTGGTCCCAACTATGGAAGGGAGCAGAGGTACTCCTTGGTTGAAAAGCAACTGGCTGCAGTATATGCTGCCCTGTTGGCCACAGAGGCCATAACAGGGACTGCCCCCGTGACAGGACTGCCTATCCCATTTCAGGGTGGGTCCAGGACTGGATGGCCTAGTCTCATAGTGAGATGGCTCAGGCGCCCACATTAGCTAAGTAGGGGGCTTATCTGCAACAAAGGAGTATTGCATTCACTCAACCTTTGCAGGCTGAGCTACAGGAAGTGTTAGGTCCAGTTATTTATGTAGATGAGAAATCTACTATCCCTGTCTCTATAGAAGAGATGGAAGCTAGCCGCTTCCACAAAGGGCAAGCATCTATTTCCTCAGATGCATTATACACTGATGGTCCAGCAGGGGCCAGCCTGCTGTGTGGATTGCTGTATCAGTTCAACCAGAGACAGACACAATCGGGTTTGACACGACATGAGGCAGAGCAGCCAGTGAGCAGAACTCTGAGTCATATGGCTTGTGGCAGCCAATGAGGAACTTCCCCTGACTATTTGCACAAATATTTGGGTGGTGTAATGGGGGGTAACATTATGGATCACCACATGGCATGCAAAGAAATGGATAGTTGTGCATAGGCCATTATGGAGACAGACTTTGTGGCAAGACTTATGAGAGTTAGACTACCAGAAACAAATGACTGTATATCATGATACTGGACATGCACCTTTTGCTTCCCCCTGGGAATGATGAGATTGATACTCTAACCAAGATGTGGTGGCTAGAAATGGTACCTGCCAGTCCCTCAGGAAGGTAAGTAGCCTACTGACTACACCGTCACCTCTTACATGCTGGTCAAAGGACTATGTGGTCTACCATCAAACTTTGGAGGTCACCTGTTACATTGGCAGAGGCACAAGAAACTTGTGAAACCTGTGTTGTCTTTTTGTGAGAGCATTCCCAAAGACCTGTGGGAACTACTGGACAGGTGGTGCAGGGACAGGTACTGCTGACCCGGTGGCAGGTGGATGTAATTGATCCCCTACCTACTTCAGAGGGATATAAATATGCTATTACAGGTGTGGACATGGCTATGGGACTTCTAGCTTCTTATCCCACATGGCACCCAGGTCAGAAAGCATTAATTGCTGCACTGGAGCAGTTATGTGCTGCATATGAGTGACCCTTAATCACTGAAAGTGGTCAGGGGACACATTTTACTGGGGCCTTGGTACAACAATAGGCTCAGGACTTGCAGGTTGACTGAAAATTTCATGTGGCCTATGATCCACAAGCTGCTGGAGTGATAGAACTGTACAATAGTCACTTAAAGCAGGGTCTATGAGCTGCCACACCTATGCTGAGGGGATGGATGAAATGCTTATGGACTATCCTCTGAACTCTAAATGAGAGGAGTCAGAGGGGGTCCCAGCTCCAGTGGAAGCGCTGCTCCACCATACTGAAGTTCCAATTCAGCTGCAGGCACAGACTAAGGATGCTTTGCTGAAACTCAGCATGGGAAAACAGGGAAATATTCTCTTACCCACTCTGGAGGGCCTGGAGTGATTGCAAAAAGACACGTGGATGTGGCCTTGAGAAATAAAAGCCCCTCAGATGTGTTGGGTGGTTCTTGTTGCCCTTTGAGTCCAAGGGGCATGGGGAAACTTACAAATAGTGCCCTAGATGATTGGGACATGGCCCCAAGTCTTAAAGGTGACATATCCAGGGCCAGCAGACCACAAAATGCTGCTTCGTAGCACCTTTGTGATTTCCTTATGGCTCATTATGAGTTCTCTCCTATTATTGCAAGTAGATGCTGAGCCCCGAGTTGAGGCACAAAAGGTCTGGTATTCGCACCCAAAAAGACCCCCTCTGCAAACCACTGTCTTATTGGCTGACCAGAAGCTTGCTTGTATATTGCCTGAGGGTTGTGGCTTTTCTTTACTGGTGCCTATAACAGCTCTTTTTGCCCTTAGAGTGCAAAGTAACAACTTAGTGGAATGGGTTCATAACTATGCCTCAGCGGCTAACCAATTAGCAGGCTGGGTCTGCACTGAACATCTCCTGAGCACCTCAGCTAGCTTCCCATGGTGCATCTCTCCTGCTTCTGTCTCAAACTGGACTTAGCTTCAGGACTAGTGAAACAATGAACATCGCTTGTGGAATGATTCCTGGATTACCACTTATGCTGGGGCAAGGGAAGCAGTGTTCCCATAGCCTTGAGGAGCCCTAATAAGTAATGTTTTCATAGCCTTGAGACTGGGTCCAATAAACTTTTTCTATAACACGAAGTGGGCTAATCACAGAATTATGCTATGTTATATAATTTTCTGACTTTTGCCCGATTTGTTTGCCTCTAATATTTAAGACAATAGGGGCTTCTCACTAAACATGCAGTATGCAGCATACATGGCTCACCTACCTGTGAATAAAGGAATGTCAAGCATCCCTACAGCTATGTGTATTTTCTTACATCTCCTTGAAACTAGAGTGGAACTGTCTGACCTTGATAAGCTGCAACACAATCATGCAAAGTGAAACGAAGAAAAATATATAGGGAACTAAGAGTGAAGGGAAGTAAACCAGGACTCAAATCAACAATTTGGAGAAGAATAAAGGGATAAACTTTCAACCAGAATAAAATGCAGAAACGAGAATTCAAAAAAATTGTGGAGAGGCTTAGGAACCTCCAGAGCAACTCTAAACATTCCAACATCCATATCATAGGGGTGTCAGAAAGATAAGAGGAAGAGCAAGAAATTAAAAACTTATTTGAGAAGGATAATATGGCTGTGAGATAGGTGGGAACAAAGTCCACTTCCCCCCTGTGCATGGGTGAAACACCTAGCCGATCTTCTGAGGAACAAAGGGAACAGCCAAAGGCATCCCAGCATATATGAAGATTGGAGACCAAAAATTGTAGAGGACATTGGAAAATTAGATGGTAAGGAGAGTGCTTCAAAAAAAATAAGGTACCTTGGACCAGCGCAGCTGCAGCCCCAGGCCTGGAGCCCACCAGGTATGCTGCAGGATTCTAGGGAAAAAGCCAGGTCAATAGCTCCCTCCCCTGCCAAACAAGGATTGAACAGCGCCAGGAGAGACCTGGATGCTTGAAGTCACAGAGGAGGAATAAGGATGGAGTGGCAAACACACAGGGGAGATGTGCACCCACTGAGACTGTGGACACTGGCTGGGAAGAGTTAGGCAGTGATGAACCCTGACCTGGTCAGTCTCAGTCTTGTGGGAGAGTGGGACTGTATGAGAGGCCAGGTGCTTGTTTAGAGTGGCAGGCTTGAATAGAAGGAATTTCTCATAAAGAGTAAGAGAAAAAAGGCACTCAGTGGCTGGCTTTTGGGGATTTCTCAGCAACAGCTACCCCTGCCTCCTGCGCCCCTACCCCCACCGGCCACTTGCTCACACCCAAAGCACTAGGGATGGTGCGCACCTCAAACTGCCACCCAGGGGCACCTCACACCCGGCCCCTCCATCCAGGGCTTTGCAGGGCTGACTGGCACTCTAAGAGGAAGACAGAGACACCCTTGCAGAGTAGAACTGTAGGGCAAAGGGAGTCAGCAATCCTCAGAAAGACTTAACTCAGTGGGGGAGGGAGGGTGCTGAACTACCCTGAAGGGGCACTGAGAATCCCTAGCATCTAAGGCAGCAAAGAGCGAGAAAGTGGTGTTGAGTTCCCCTAATTAGTGCAACCCAAGGACAGTGCAACTGGTGGACTAAAGGCATAGGCTGGGCACAGAAGGGCACTGGGGGCCCAGCACAAACTGAGGAACTGGGCTGGAGGCTGGGCAACTGAGAAGAGTGCAGCTCAGGAAGGGAGAAATATGAAACCAATCCCTCCTCAGCCTGCTGCAGCCAGAAAGACCAGCAGAACTGTCTTGGCCAGTGTAAAGCCAGCAGAAGGCTTTAAAAAAAATTCCTTCTTCCTTCCTTTTTTTTTTCTTTTTTAATTCCTTCTTCCTTTCTTCCTTTCCTTTTTTATTCCTTCTTCCTTTTATTCTAAATTCCCACAAGTGAGACATTAAAACCTACAACTGTGAAAAGACCAGAGTTAGACCAAAAGAGGGGTCATCCCAACAACAGAGACTGTGAGACAAACTTCACTTTGTTACTCCAGAGAACTTGCAAGTTATTGTATATTTGTAATGTTTTTAATTTTTCATTATTCATACACCTTTTATTTTATTAGCATTTTTGTATTTCTCTTCTTTCTATTTAGCTTTTGCTACTTGGTTTGTTAAATTGCATTGTTTGACTAGTTTCCCTTGTTCTCTCTTTCACAGTGTATTTTTAATTTTCCATCTTTCACTCCACTTGTGTTCCAATAACACACTACTCTAGGTCCTCTACTTCCAATTCTTGTTATCCAGATCACATAGATTCTGTCATATGATTGTTGCTCCATTACTATTGTAAATAATTGCTGTTCTGCACAACTGTAAATACTACTCAGTACTCCTCATGAATCTTAGCTCACTTCAGTTTCCTGAACTTTATTTCTGTGGTGGTTAACTTGATTCTCTCATATACTACACTTATTTTCTATCCTTTACTCTCACTTTACCTCATAATCTGACCTCCCACGAGCTCACTGTTTCTAGACCCAACTCACAATCTTTCCCCCCTCCTAAACAGTCTTACCTTCATTTCACCTTTTCTAAAAACTGTCTAGTTGGGTGAAATATCATGGTTAACACTATACATGTCCAAAGGATCTCCTATCTCTTCTCTACAGGCTGGTACAATAAATATCATAGAATATAGTCTTGCTGTCTTAAACCATTTTGCTTTCCCCATCCAAGAAATCACAAAAAAAGAGGAGGTGAGAGCTTAGAAAACCAGTATACCTGTGCAAGAAGAAACTCAACAACAAAGGAACCACCAATAGATAACAACAGAAGAAGTTGAAGGAGGAAGTGTAAGCCACACTAACCTCAATCCAGAATTGATCTGGAAATAAAACTAAATGGTGGAGAAATTACTCAGACCAAACAACTGAACAAGAGCAAGAGAGCAGCCTCAAAAATTTGTACACACAGAGTAATCAGCTACAACCTGTCCACACCTACACAGCAGAATAAAAGTTGTGGTGGACAAAGTGACCCTCAGTTAACCAGGTGGAGGGAAGGACACATCAAAGAAAGACCCAACACCAATTAAAACCCAAAATCACACAGAAAGCCAACATAAATGACAGCCAAAGTACAGTGAGTTCAGGAGATCAAGGAGACAATACCACTGAATCTCAGGCCTTCTACCACAGAAGTTCACACCAGGAAGCCAGGGAGTCAGAACAGATCAATTTAAGAAGCACAGGCTAACAAGAAGAGTCTCACAAACAATGGGAAGACAAAGAAAAAATCCACAAATGAAAGGAAAGGAGGAAATTTGAGAAAAAAAAATGCTAAATGAAATAGATGCAACTAAACTATCAGATATTGAGTTCAAAGCAATGGTTATCAGGAAGCTCAATGAGCTCACAGTGAATTACCAGAAACTACAATGAACTCACTGTAAACTATACCAACATGAAACAGGAAATAGAAACTATCAACAAGACCCAAAAGGAAATGAAAAACACAACTTCTGAACTGAAGAACACAGTAGATACTATCAAAAGCAAGCTAGATGAACCAGAGGATTGGATCAGTGACCTGGAGAACAAGGTAGAGAAAAAAAACACCCAGAAAGAGCAAGAAAATGAAAGGAGTCACAGGAAGAATGAAGAGTGGTTAAGGGAAATTAAGGAAAACTTGAAACACAATGATATCTGTATAATAAGGATACCAGAAGGAGAAGAAGAACAAGAGAAAGAAAACCTGTTTGAAAAAGTAGTGATGGAAAACTTCCTTAATTTGATGAGAGAAAAAGTCACACAAATCCAGGAAACAGAGTTCTAATCAAGAGGAACCCAAAGAGGCCCACTTCAAGATACATCATAATTAAAATGGCAAAATTCCAAGACAAAGAGAAAATCTTAAAGGCAACGAGGGAGAAATAGGAAGTAACATACAAGAGAGCCCTGACAAACTTATCAGCTGACTTCTCAGTGCAAAAGCTGCAGGACAGAAGAGATTAGAAAGAAATAGTCCAACTAATGAGAACCAGAGGTCTTTACCCAGCAAGGCTCTCAATTAAAATGTAAGGCCAAATAAGGAGCTTTATGGACAAAAGGAGCCTCAAAAAATACACGTCCTCCAAATCAGCTCTGCAAGAGATGCTAAAGAGACTGCTTCAAGGAAAGGAAGAAAAAGAACAAGAGAGAGAGGAACACAGATACAAAAATGGCAATGAATAAATACATATCAATAATAACCTTAAATGTAAATGGATTAAATGCTCCGATCAATTTATAGAATAGCTGAATGGATAAGAAAGCATGACCCACACATATGCTGCCTACAAGAAACCCACCTCAGAAAAAAAATACCTGCAAAGACTGAACATAAAGGGCTAGAAACAAATTTTCCAAGCAAATGGACAAAAAAAAAAAAAAGGAAGGGATAGCAATAGTCATATCAGACAAAATAGACTTCAAAATAAAGTCCATAAAAAGAGACCCAGAAGGTCACTTCATAATAGTCAAGGGAAGAATCGATCAAGAAGGCATTATCATTGTAACTGTATATGCACACAACATAGAAGCACCCAAATACATAAAGAAAATCTTAAAGAACTTCAAGAAAGATATTGACAGCAACACAATTATAGTAGGGGATTTTAACACCCCACTATAAAAAATGGGCAGATCTCCCAAACAAAATATCAACAAAGATATTATGGCATTGAACAATGCCCTAGATGAAATAGACTTAACTTATATAGAGAGAGCCCTTCATCCCTAAAAAGCATAGAGCCCTTCATCCCTAAAAAGCAAAATACACATTCTTTTCAAATGCACATGGAACATTTTAAAATAAAGACTGCCTGATAGGGCACAAAACAAGTCTCAACAAATTCAAGAAAATTGAAATAATATCAAGCATTTTCTATGAACACAAGGAACTGAAACTACAAACCAACCTCAAGGATAAAAGTCAAAAACACTCAAATTATGGAGATTGGATAGCATGCTACTAAACAATGAATGGGTCAAGAATGAGATCAAGGAAGAAATCAAAAAGTTCCTGGAAACAAACGAAAATGAATTCACAAAACCTCAAAATTTATGGAAC
>JAPYXV010005627.1:0-10390 GCA_028533065.1 Trachops cirrhosus | reverse complement strand
AAATAAATAAATAAATAACCGACCAGTGGAGGTTGAGGCAATGGGAGAAACTGCCAGATTCTCAGGAATCTCCTCTTAAACAAAACATAATGGACTTAGGATTTACTCACACTCACTCCCTCTGGGTTCTAACACTGTGGCAAGAGCTGGAAGGGCACCAGTGTCATACAAGAAAAATCAGAAGGGTCTAGAATCAAGGTGAGCACCAGGGGACAGCTTCCTCCCCGATGAAACTCCAGAGGCCATGCAGCATCCTGGTCCCCTTTCTGAGCCCTCACCCACACGGAGCCACAGAGGGGAAACACCATATTGGAGACTCCATCAACCTGGTTCACACAGGCTGCCTCACCCTGGTGATTATCTAAGGTTCTGCCCAGTCCAACTTACTGGTGTGCATTTCCACAATTGGCCACACTACTAAAACAGGGAGTCAGAGCAGCTCTACCTAATACACAGAAACAAACACAGGGGGACTGGCTGCCAAAATGGGGAAACAAAGAAGTATGGCCCAAGTGAAAGAACAAATCAATACTCCAGAAAAAGAACTAAACAAAATTGAGGTAAGCAATCCATCAGATGCAGAGTTCAAAACAATTGTTATTAGGATGCTTGAGGAACTCATGGGTACTTCAACAGCATAAAAAAGATCCAGGCATAAATGAAGTTTACACTAAATGAAAAGAAGAAAAAACTACAGGGAAACAATAGTGAGTGGATGAAGCTGAGAATCAAAGCAATGATTTGGAACATAATGAAGAAGGAAAAATTCAATCAGAATAGCAAGAAAAAAAGAATAAAAAAATAAAGAAAAATAAGGATAGGCTAAGAAGCCTCTCAGACAACTTCAAATGTACCAACATTCAAATTATATTGGTGCAGGAAAAAGAGAAAGAGCAAGAAATTGAAAACTTATTTGAAAAAATAATGAAAGAAAACCTTCCTAATTTGATGAAGGAAATAGACATACAAGTCCCGGAAGCCCAGATAGTCCCAAACAAGATGGATCCAAAGAGAACCACACCAAGACACATCATAATTAAAATGCCAAAGGTTGAAGATAAAGAGAGAATCTTAAAAGCGGCAAGAGAAAAACAGAGAGTTACTTACAAAAGAGTTCCCGTAAGACTGTCAGCTGATTTCTCAAAAGAAACATTTGCAGGCTAGAAAGGACTGGAAAGAAGTATTCAAAGCAATGAAAAGCAAGGACCTACAACTTAAATTACTCTAGCCAGCAAAGCTATCATTTAGAATGGAAGGGCAGATAAAGTACTTCCCAGATAAGGTAAAGTTAAAGGAGTTCATCATCACCAAGTCATTATGATATGAAATGTTAAAGGGACTTATTTAAGAAAAGGAAGAAGATCAAAACTATGAACTTTAAAATGGCAATAAATGACATTCACAACTGTCAACAATTGAATCTATAAAACAGACTAAGCAAATAGAACAGGAACAGAATCCTAGATATGGAGATCATTTGGAGGGATATCAGGTGGGAGGGGGAATGGGGATAATGGGGGAAATGGTGCAGGGATTAAGAAGTACAAACTGGTAGGTACAGAATAGACAGGAGGGTGTTATGAGCAGTATAGGAAGTGGAGTAGCCAAAGAACTTATACGCACCACCCCATTTCATGAACTAAGGGGAGGTGGATTGTTGAAGGGAATGGGGGATACTGGGCGGAGAAGGGCACAGGGGGAGCAATTGGGACAACTATAATAGAATAATCAATAAAATATATTAAAAATAATAATAAATTATAATATGTTTGAGATTTAAACCATAATAACTACAGCAATAACCATGTTTTATTAACACCAGCAAATAATAGTCTCTATAATCACTTAAGAATATAATTACATATAATGTAATAATTATTTATCTCCGGTTAATATTTTTAAACCTTTTAGTATTACAAAATTCTTTCTATCCCTGCAATATTTAATTTAACTCATTAATATTGTGCCTAAGATACAAATTAAACTAAACAGCAAAGTATAAACATATGGTGGCCCTATCTCTCACTTCTATAGAATATATTATAATTACCTAATAAGTACCTGTTTTCAACATGCAGACATACTATTTTCTTCAAGCAGCTGAGTAAGTTGTTCTTATGTTTAACACTAAATGGTCCACCAGTTTATTACCAATATGAAGTTAAGTCATAATATTTAAATCATCTTCATAGCAAGGTCTAGCCCTCTGGCAAAAGCAATAACCATATCAAAACTTTATAATTTAGAGAAAGCTTAAAATAGTTCTCCAAAGAAATTGCCTTAGCTTGTTTATGAGGAATTTTTACTTTCTAACTTGCAAACCGATTAATTGTTCCATTCTCCACATCACTTTATATAGACAAAGACCAATTCCTTCATCCGTACAATATGTGCAGTGCTATTTTTGGCTCACCTACCCAGGCTAGAGTGAAAGTTTATGAGTTGGTGTTAAAAGCAATGAATGGCTCACATAAAAAGATAATGTAAATACCAAGTAATACTGCATTATCAGAATGATGATTGCTTGAGTGAACACAGCAAATGGGAAGAGACCTTAAGAACCTGCCACTAAATTTTACTCCCTCTCCCGAGAGCCAAATTCATGCTGGCCCTCCTCTACTATACTCCTTGGTTCCAAACATTTTATAAGACCCTACAAAGTTTCATAATTTTATGGGCTAGGCTGTCTGGTGGAATTTATTTTATACCTCTGGGCCAGATTCATATTTTCATTTACAAAGTCTTCATTCTTAATGATTGGGGGAAAGAGAGCTTTAAATTTCTTTTTGCATAAATTATGTTTTATTTGCTATTATTTATATGAGAGAAACTATAAAGTCAAAACTACATTCTATTTATTACAGAAGGATTAAAGCATACCAACTGAATAATTGTAACAACAGGTGCCAGCACCAGACTATAGAAAGATCCAAAGTATGTTTTCCCCATTGTGGTGCTGGTGTCCAAACAACTGGCAGGGAGTCTGCAATATTATATGGTACACAAGTCACTAGAATAGTTTTATACTACTCTGTTTCAATGCAGATATAGAGAGAACACTGACAAAATAAGAGGTTTTCAATACCACTGGAACCATCAGCCAACTTAAGAAGTAAATATTTGTTGAAACTCTCATGATCTCACTTGACGCTTGCCCCAAAGAAGTTAAAAGAGGGGGACCTTTGGAATCAAAACAAGGCAATAATACAAATATATTTATTTGCTCTTTCTTTCTTTTACAGATTTTTTTAATTTATTTTTAGATAGAATGGAAGGAAGGGAGAAAGAGAGGAAGAGAAACATCAATGTATGATTGCCTCTTGCACGCCCCCTTCTGGAGACCTGGCCCACAACCCAACTGACTGGGAATCGAACCAGCAATCCTTTGGTTCACAGGCCGCTGCTCAATCCACTAAGCCATACAAGCCAGGGCTAGTTTTTTCTTTCTACAGCTTTCATGTTGGGTATGAATATTTTCCACACACAGATTGATTGATTACTCTAAATATAAAATTCATAAGACTATACTGAGATAGAAGTTGATAGATAGATGATAGATAGTAAGTTTAATAAGAAATGGGATATCTAGCTAGTCTCAAAGTATGTTTTTACAAAACACTTATTAATTACACAGATAAGCTAGAAGACACCACCAGAATCAAATGATCCAATTGAACGTCACCAATAATGGGACAAGTAGAAATCATGATGGGATACAATAAGAAGAACACTCAATCACTTCCATGATATTCCATTAACTGACTCCAATCAACAGAAAGCAAGAAAAGCATACATTGAGAACACACCACAGAATAACTGCTCTAAAATCTTCAAGGTCTTGGAAGTCAAAAAAAAAGTGAGGAAATGCTGAAGCAGACGAGAGGGTCACACATGACAACTGAAGATAATGGGAGATTTTGACTTGGATCCTTTTGCTACAAAAGGCATATCCAAGATAACTCATGAAACTTGCACAGTGTTTGAGGTTAAGATGGCAATAAAATATCAGTGTTAATTTCCTAATTGTATGGTTTTATTATGGTTCATTAGGAGAACCATTGGCAGTGGTAGAAAATGCACTAAAGTATCCAAGGGTGATAGTAACTTGCTCTCAGTGCAGGCGAAAACAGTTTCGGACTCTTCTTTCAATTTTTCAGTAAAGTTGAGATTGCTTCCATGTAAAATATCTTTTGATAAATAACACACTGATACAAATACACTGAAGTACAAGAACTTTTATTACAACATGGAAAGCTAGAAACAGAATCATCCAAGCAAGTCCATAGTTGCTGCAAGCTACCTGGCGAGTTTTACGCAAAGACTTGTAAAACAAAATATGCTTTTGTTGTTCATAGCATGGCCATTTAATTTCTGGTTGTCTCGTCACCTCCACCAATGCTGATCCTGCCACTGCTTTTCAAGTGGAGCATTTGCACTGGAGCAGAAAAGTGACTGTCTCTGATAAGAGTTCCCATAACGACTTTGAATCCCAAGATCCATTGGGTCGGCCCACATCTATGTGCACCTATTGGCGCAGGAAACCCTTTATGCTGTCAAGATTTCATATTGAAGCTAATTGTTTAAAGTCAAAATTGAAGCCCTATAGGTCTGTTTCAGTACCAGAGAGATAGCTTGTGACTCGTGTGGTTGTAAGAATGTGTCATTACAGAGGCGGCAGGTACCCCAAACTAAAGTGGCCTGCAGGTTAAGGGCCAGCAGCAGGAAATACAGAGCCTTTGGAGGTATGTAATGGACAGCACTGGTGACATTATTTATAGAGCACAAAATCCCACAATGGGAAAAACAAAACAAACCAAAAAGAAAACCTTGATCATAATGTCTCTGGTGATTAATCACTTGAGAATTTTCATATATAAAGGTATTTATTCTAAATTACTACATGATCTAATTGAAAATGTATTTCTCAAACATCATCTAGGTTTAGGCCACGGCAAATATGAATGAATAGCTAATAGCCACACAGATGCGTTCATATCTTCCAGCCAACCCAGAAAGCTCTACTGTCCAGCACAGGCTCTCCACTCGGGCAAGAGATGATAACACCCCACATGCAAGGGCCATCTTGGTCGTTTTCAAATTAATTTTTTCCTGTTGTGGTCTGCCCCTCATCACATTCCCCAAGCCAGGGGATGTATTCATTTTATTTTACTTCATTCAGTCTGCATTTTCCTTTCCTTAGCAACATATTAAAATATAATAATTACTTCTTATATCACAAAACATTTTTCAGAACCTGGCTGCATAGAATTCCCTTGAATAGATGTACCTATTTTTCTTTAACTATTTCCTTGTTAGTTGACAAACAGTAGGCTGTTTTTATCTGAATCTCTGATTATTTCCTTTGGATAATTCCCTAAAAGTTCAATCACTGAGCCAAAATGTGTACACACATTGTTGTTTTCAATGGTGTTAACAAATGGCTTTCTAAAAATGTCTTAACAATTTGTTCTCTTTTCCATGACTCTGTTCCTCTCCCCCTTGCCATCGCTGAATGTTGTCATATTTCAGTGAAATGAATTGAGTTATTTAAAAAATTAAATAATTGAACCTAATTGGGTGGGTCACTCCTTGAAAAAATTATGTATTGCTTAGAGAGTCAACATCTTTTGCACACCAGGCAGTTTTTGTTTGTCTGTTCTTCATTTGTTTTTCAGAGAACACTACTGCCTTAAAAAGCTGGTTAGCTAGTTATCTGCTTATCTCAAAAAAGTACAACCTTCTGGATGCTACTATCATTCATAGAGATGGCTGGCTAAAGATATTGTATACAAAGCAAAGAAACACTTTCTTGAACTCCTTCCTGAGTTCCACACCAGTCACTTCAAGTATTGCAACTCATTTCTTTCTGCCAAAATCAGCTCATTCCCCAAATGTTTTTAATTAGCTATGGTTGAGATGGTGTCTGCATTTGGCCCCCCTCCCCTTTTTAGAAACATAAATTTCCAAAACAATGATCTATTAGGCTGGAAGTTTCATGCTTTTTGCTAAGGGTAAGCCTGAGGCTAAATTTTTTTTTTTAGTTTGTTTTGGAAAGTTTGTAAATCCATTTAGCTTTTTCTGAGGATTGGGTATCCAAATAAATATAGGTGCCACTTTTGACAGCACAGTTACTAAAATACTGTGCATTTTTCTGGTTATTCTATTTGGCTTTAGCTTTCTGAAGTACTACTAGAAAAAAACACATAAGATTCCTGACTCCACTCACATTATTATAAAAAATAAAGATGTACCTATTAAGATACAAGATAAAACATAAGATATAAGATAAAACATAAAGATAAGATAAAGACATAAAGATATAAGATAAGACATAAGATAAAACAATTGGGTTTAGTTAATTAAATATATTTAGAGAAAAGTGTACTTAAATGTATGTGAGCAGACATCTAACTTTTTGGATTTTTCAAAATTAATCTTTTTCATGTAGCCAAGTAAAAATTCCCTTTTACTATTCTTTATTATTTTTTATTTGAAATATACTATAGAAGTTAATGTAGAATAAAGACATTGTAAATTCAGCGAGGGAGGGAAATTGCTATGTTACTATTATTGTGTAGTCCCTTTAATTTTAATATTTGCTTTAGTATAATGAAAATGTCAACCTAATATTATCTAAAAAGTCATTTTTGCATTTAAATTTCTTTGCTCCTACACAAGATCCATTTTAAAAAAAAAGGCATATAGAAATGGAATTTTTCACTAATTTACCTAGAAAAATGATGCCTTGCGAATGGTTTTCAGCTGCTATTACAAATCCCAAACTAAGTCTACAAAGTAGTTTGGTCTAATGACACCAGGGGAAATAACCAAACAGTTGTATTTCTTCAGAACTCCTAGTCTGAACAATAATATTGAATCAGAAAACACTACACTTTATGAGGCTCCTCGGTATTCAGCTTGACTCTGTAATAACTCAAAAAAAATCCATTTCAGTTTCAAAATAGACCTTTTATTCTTGAACACATCTATTCTCTTTTAACTTAGAGTCCCCTCATCTGATTTTTTAGAAGGTATATGGATATTTCTTTTGCCAGAGCAAATAACCTTGGATACTTTAGGGAGAACAAGTTATTGCTAGTTGGGCTCAATATTTTGGTTGATGAGCCCATCTGTGCACACTTTGGGAACCAGATCCTGCAGGAGCTGGGCCCACCAAGCTCAGGCTAAGCTCGGGATACCTCAGCAAGCAGAACTGTGGGATGTAGAATCAAAGAAACCTAAGTTTTAAACCTGTTTCTGCCACTTGCTGGCTGAGTGACTTTGTACATGTCATGTGACTTTCATACCACTGTTTTTCCAACTATAAAATGAAAAGAAAGCAATACTTGACAGAGTTGCTGTGAGGATTGAGAGATGTACTGCTCATGGACACAGACGACAATGTTGTGATTCTGGAGGGTAGAGGGATGGGTGGAGGTGGGAGAGGCTATAGAGGAGATAAATGGTAATGGGAAAAATACAACAAAAATGTAAAAAAATAAATACTATCATAGATAATGTACTGAAATATATTGACAGTGTTTATTATTCTTTTGCTTTATTCTGTCTATAGTCCAGAAAACATTCACAGAAAACAAAGAAACGGGATTATGTATAAAATTTAAGTTCACTGGAATGTTTCAAATTTTATCATCTCTTTGGCTATTCATAATATAAAGCTTTTCAAATTATATCACTTTGTTTAATTATTTGTAAGAATTAAATATGAGATATTCTTATGTATGAATTTCTGCCATTTAAAAATATTTTCAAAATTTTAAAAATGAGACTTCTGGTCAAGATGGAGGCTTAGGTAGACAAACTTTACCTCCTTGAGTGACCACAGAGAGAATTACAGCTAAACCTCAAAACAAATAACCCCAGAACTATCAGAAAATCAAACTGTATGGAAGTCTGACAACCAAAGATGTAAAGGAGACAAATACATCCAGGTGGATAGGAGGGGTAGAGAGGCAGAGATGGGCAGAAAGGTGATGAGAAGCTCTCTGGCATGGAGTGGTGGCAGTGGCAGAAGGGGTGGTCCAACATTCATGTGTGGTGAATAAAAATCAGGAGGGATACCTTGGGAGCAAGTGATACCAACCCCAGGCCAGACTGATAAATTCCCATAACTTCTGGCTGTTAAAAGCAGTCGGGGTTGGAGCTGCGGAAGACATTGACAGATTTTCATGAACTCCACTTAAAGGGGTCACAGGTTCTTAGAACAGACACAAACCCACCCATTCTGGCATTCACCACCAGGGAAACAGCTGGAAGAGCACCAGTCACATACAGAGAGTGGGCAAAGTGGCTAGAAATGGGGCAAGTGCCGGGGAAACCTCCATAAGCCAGTCAGAAGCTCTGTCCCCTCTCTGAGCCATCCCTCCACACAGAACCACAAAGTAGAGAAGTGGGTTGCCCCACCCTGGTAATTAGCTAAGGTTCCACTCCACACAATTTACAGGAGCATTTTCTACAATAGGACATACTGCTAAAACAGAGACTCAAAGAAGCTCTACTTAATATACAGAAACAAACACAGGGAGGCTTCCAAACTGAGGAGACAAAGAAATATGGCCCAAATGAAAGAATAAAACAAAACCCCAGAAAAAGAACTAAATGAAACAAACCTATCAGATGCAGAGTTCACAACACTGGTGATCAGGAAGCTGGAAGAATTCACTGAGTACAGCAACAACATAAAGGAAGAAATGAAGGTTACACTAAGTGAGATAAATAAAAATCTACAGGGAACCAACAGTGAAGGTGAGGAAGCCAGCATTCAAGTCAACAATTTGGAACACAAGGAAGGAATAAGCATTTAACCAGAACAGCAAGAAGAAATAAGAATTCAAAAAAAAAAAAACAAGGATAGTATAAGAAGCCTCTGGGACATCTCCAAAGGTACGAACATCCAAATCATAGGGGTGTCAGAAGAAGAGGAAGAGAAAAAATTTTAAAACTTATCTGAAAAACTAATGAAAGAAAACTTCCCTAATTTGTCCCTAATTTGGTGACAGAAATAGACGCACAAGTCCAGGAAGCACAGAGAGTTGGACCCAAAGAGGATCACACCAAAGCACATAATTAAAATGCCAAAAGTTGAAGATAGAGAAAGAATCTTAAAAGCAGCAAGAGAAAAGCAGAGATAACCTACAAAACAGTTCCCATAACACTATTTCTCAAAAGAGCTGATTTCTCAAAAGAAACTCTGCAGGCTAGAAGGGACTGGTAGAAGTATTGAAAGTGATAAAAAGCAAGGACCTACAACCTAGATTACTCTAGCCAGCAAAGCTATCATTTAGAATGAAAGAGCAGATAAAGTATTTCCCAGACAACATAAAGCTAAAGGAGTTCATCATCACCAAGCCATTATTACATGAAATGTTAAAGGGACTTATTTAAGAAAAAGAAGATCAAAGCTATAAATGTTAAAATGGCAACAAATTCACAACTATCAAAAACTGAATCTAAAAACCAAACTAAGTGAACCAAAACTTGAACAAAATCATAAATATGGAGATCACTTGGAGGGTTATTAGCTGGGAGGGGATGGGAGAGAATGGGGGGAAAGTTACAGGGAATAAGAAGCATAAATGGTAGGTACAAAATAGACAGGAGGAGGTTAAGAATACTACAGGAAATGTATAGAAGTCAAAGAACTTATATGTATGACCCATGGATGTGAACTAAGTGGCAGGGATTGCTGGAGGAAAGGAGGTTACCAGGCAGAGGAGGGGAAAGGGAGAAAAATTGGAACAACTGTAATAGAATAATCAATTAAATATATTTTAAAGGTAAATAAATAATACAAATCAGAAGAAAAAATGTTTTATAACAAAATTCCAAGTTTAGGAAGACTCAGAATAGCTTTAAAATTAACTATTTAAAAAGTTTTTGAAAACTTTAAAATTATCAATAGGAAAAAATTATCTTAAGGAGATTCAAATACATATACTTTTTTGTATTAAAAGCTAATTTCTCTATTTAGCAAAATATCATTAAATAAGCATTATCTAGTATCCACTATGTCAAGCACCTACTAAGTAGGTGTTAAGTCCCTACTTCAAGCAACTGTGCTTTGTAAAGAACAGATGGAAGCAGCTTTCACAGGCCTCACTGGTACAGTTCAAAGTCTTAGCAGACTTGATAGGTAGGTCCTAAGACTTATTTTTTTAAACACATACCTGCTTAAAAAATGAATAAACAGAACATTCAGATTCTTTTTACAACTTTTTTTTTTCCTGGAGCTTTTCCCACACGACTAAAACCCTGATTTCTAAGATCTATAGGAGGAGTTGATTTAGCCTAGCTTATTTTTATAAAACTCCAATGCCTGTGTCTACAGAATGACAAAGTAAACTATTTTCAAATTTTCAATTTCAGTTAA